>JANUWF010002717.1:0-136394 GCA_026120185.1 Voacanga thouarsii | reverse complement strand
CGTCAACTCAAAGCTTTGGAGGTACTCCGAGAGCTGGAAGCTTTCTGCGGTCGCATCACCAAGAAGCCTCCGCCCGCCTAAGTGTCCTTTGAGTTGAGATTTCGAAAGAGTTGAAAGAATTGAAGGACTTGAGGAGCAACTACGAGAGCTCCGAGGCGGAGTTAGATTCCGAGAGGCGGTCCCCGAAGGAAAAACTTGAAGCCGAGGAGTCACGTCAACAAACGGCCTCTTCTACACAAGGGTTAGCGGCCGGATTCGGGATGAACGACTCATGCTTGAAGTAGAGGAAGAACTGCTCCAAACTTACTCGACCACCATGAACAGCTCATGCTTGAGGTATGCAGTCCTTATGAGCCAATTTTCAAACTTACTTGATCACCATCTTTCGTTGTCCCGATAAGGTCTGGTCTATCGGGTACTCAAACCGGGGATGTCGAAACTCGTTCGTCTTCAACGAAAGAAACGGTTGTGGAACTAGAGGTGACCCAAGAAGAAGCGACCAACCAAGCGAAAGAGGAGAAGGGAATCCCATCGGCGACCGCTCTGCCTAAAGAATATTCGAATCAGCTTACCATAATTTCATTCGCTCAACCAACCGAGACACCTCACACTCCTTCTGAGGAGAATTGACTTGTTCTCCTTTTTTTTCACCTTTTCCTTCTAGCTCAATCTCAAATGTAATAGTCATCTGATCAGCTTTTTTGTGATCAACTACTTTATGAATGCAAATATTTTTCCCTCTTTTCTTCTGTTGTGTTTTTTTTTCTCTCTCTTTTTCTTACTCTTCTCCTACCGAGGTTCCCTCCCAAAATGTAGGGTAGAACTTCTTTAAATATTTTCTGTTCATGGTATTACTCACCTCTTTCTCGTCGGGTGTTGTCAACTGAAAAGCCCTTTATCGAAAATTTGTGTAACGAAAAAATGTCCTTCCCATAAAGCGGACCACTTACCATAACATGGGTCTTTTGGTGCAACTGGTAGTATGATTTTTCAAACCATATCTCCTACTTGAAAACTCTTTCCCGTCACTTTCCAATTATAGACTTTTGCTACCTTCTCCTTGTGCCTTCTAATGCTACCCATCGGTCATTTTCAGCTTGATCCAAACTCATAGCCATAGCCAAAGCCAGCTTGTAGTCCTCAATCGACAAACAGTGTTGGTAAGCTACTCATGTCGATCGCAGTGATAACTCAGTAGGTAACATCACGTCTTATCCATATGTCAGCCTAAATGGTGTGAAACCTGTAGCGGTCTTGAAAGCATTTCGATAAGTCCACAGAACCTTTAAAGTGTTTCGTGCCACCTTCTGGGATTATCCTCCAATGACTTACAGATCATGCTGATCAAGGTCTTATTTGTAGCTTCAACTTGGCCATTGGCATGTGCATAGTACGGAGACGAATATAATAATTTAACTTTGAATCGAGTTAAAAATTAAGTTGCGTACCTTATCTCTAGTAAACATGGCTCCTTGGTCAGCCGTTATTGTTTGAGGTATGCCGAATCAGAAAAGAATATTCTGCTGAAAGAAGGCGATAATGGTAGACTGGGTTACCCCGGTCAAAGCTTGTGCCTCTACCCACTTGATGAAATAATCTGTTGCCATTAGAATGAAGGTGTGCCTTTTAGTCGATTGCGGGTGAATCTTACCGATGATATTTAGAGCCCAACCTCTGAATGACCATAGCTTGATGATAGGATGTAGATCCGTAGAAGGCGCATGAATTAAAGGGCCATGCTTCGACATGCCTTGCATCCAGTTGCATAGGGTATGCGGTTCGTGGTCATAGTAGGCCAATAAAATCCATGATGCTATAGTGTCCATTTTAACTTTGAACCTGCCTTATGAGCACTGCATAGGCCTTCATGCACCTCAGCTAACGCCTGTGATGCTTCTTGCTTTGACAAACATTTCAACAGAACACCTAAATGGCTTCTTCTGAATAGATCATTCCTTATCAAAACAAAGTTCAATGCCTTGCATTTTAACTCCTATGAAGCCTGACTAGTAGGCTTCCGTAAATACGAGACGATATCAGCACGCCAGTCTTTTTCATGTTCTTCTTCCGATATTTGCTGACACATTATTACCTTGGCTATTTTCTTGAAACCTGAAGCCATTTGAGCTAGATCATTTGTTCTTTAGTTCTCAACTCGAGGAACATGAGTTAAGATAACTTCCGAGAAGTGTTGCAACAATGCCTTTACTTCCTGTAGCTAGTGTTGCATTTGTACTCACCCGAAGTCTGTTAGATAACAACTTGAGAATCCCCTGTTATATTGACCACTCGTGCATCCAAAGCATTCAGGGTTTGAAGTCCTAAAATGAGGGCATCATATTCCGCCTGATTATTTGAAGTCCCATTTCTTAACTCAAACAGAATTCTTCCTTGTCGTCCGCAAAGAGCTTCAATGATCAAACTGGCACCTGCCTTATACTGGGTGCTAGATCCATCGAACTACAACGTCCATGGTTTATATGAAATGTATCTCTGTGCCTCTTCTTTTTCAAAATTGAGCACTTCTAAACATTGATGTTTAGCCAAGAAATCAGCTATGGGTTACCCTTTCGTTGCTTTCAAAGACAAGTGAGTCAGAGAAAAAATATGTAGCTTAATAGCCCATTTTATTAAACGTCCTTACAGCAAAGGGTGGTTTAACAAGTATTTGACGAGATCAATTTTGCAGAAAACTTGTGCTTCTCTAGGTAATAGATAATGTTCTAGCTTCATTTATACATAATATAAAGACAGACATAGTTTCTCAACAGAAGAATACCTTGTCTCGGTGTTTGTCAGGTTTCGGCTGAGGTAATATACTACTCTTTCAATCCCTTGTACATCGTCCTGAGTTAGCAGGCAACCCATAGACTCTTGAACCGCTGAAATGTACAATTTCAAGAGTACCTTATCATGTAGCGGCATCAAAATTGGTGGTTGTGACAAAGCCTTCTTAATCTGATCAAAGGTCGTCTGGTGCTCCGACTGCCAGATGAACTCTAGAGACGACTTGCTTTCCTGTAGCATTTGCTAGAAAACATCGCAAGAAATTAATCTTCCCTAAGAAACTTTGGAGCTCTTTTTTGGACTGCGGTGGCCTTGCCTATAGAATATCCTTTACTTTATTCTGGTCCATTTCGATTCCTCTTTAGTGTACTAGGAATCCGAGAAAATTTCCAACTGAAACTTTAAAAGCACATTTGGCGGGGTTGATTTTTAACCGGTGTTTGCGCATTCGGAGGAAGGCTTGCTCCAACCACCTTAGGTGTTGTAAGAAAGTGGGTGACTTAACTACTAAATCATCAATATAAACTTCCATGGTCTTGCCAATGAGATCATGGAAAATGAGGTTCATGGATCTCTGAAAAGTAGCTCTAGCATTCTTCAAACCAAATGCCATTCGAATAAACCGATAGAACTGGGACATCAGAAAGTTATCTTCCGTGTATCCTTTTCACCTATAAATATCTAATTATAACCAAAGTATCCAACCATAAAGTTTAAAAATTGGTTTCCTGCTGTCGAGTCTACCAATATATCGGCCATCGACATGGTGTATTCATCATTTGGTGTGGCCAAATTCAAATTTCTGGAATTAATACAAACCCACGATGAACCGTTTTTCTTGATGACGGACACAATATTGACACCCGATCCGCATACCGAGCAGTACGGATAAAACCACACCGAAGTAACCTCTCAATTTTCTCTTTGATCCTAGGTAGGAGTGCGGGATTAAAATGCCGAACAGGCTACCTATGGGGCTTGAAACCTTCCTTAATCGGTAAGTAATGTTCCACAATGCCTCTGTCCAATCTTGGCATTTCATGATAATCCCAGGCAAAACAATCTTTGTGCGTACAAATCAGAGCTGTTAAGGCATTCCGTTGATCGAACGTTAAGCATAATCTTACCTTTAGAGTTCTGTTTTCTCCAGGTTCCCCGATGTCCATCTCTGTTAGAGGATCTTGATGATAAAACCGGGTGTATGATGAACATCGGGGTCCTCTATTTTCAAATGTCTACCTTCCAGTCATTCCGTTGTAATTTGATTGTGAGCCATGCTCGAGCTTGGCGTCCGGCTTGGATCAAAGGTAGAGCGATAAAACACGACCTCGTTCATGTGCACTTCATTGAGAATGGATTGGGGTCGGTTGGTATCTTTTCCACTTGCTCTCCATCCCAAATCAACATCATTTGGTGGAGCATTGATGGAACACAATGGTTCACGTGAATGCAATCCCTACCTAGTAAAATAGAGTAAGTCGACTTTGCTGTGATCACAAAGAAAATAGTCTTGCCAATTTTAGATCCTACTGTCACCTCAAAAGTGATGTCCCCTTTTACTTTGGTTGTGTTCCTGGTGAAATTAAGTATGTGGATATTTGTAGGAGATAAATCATGTTTATCCTTACCCAAACACCTTAAGGTTGCCAACGACATTACGTTCAGTATAACCCATTCATCAATAAAAACTCGAGAGAAAGGCCTTCCGTTGATATGTGCCTTAATATACAATGACTTGGGTGATTGGTATGCTCTGCCTTTGGGATTGGGAAGAACATTGGGAAGAACATACCTTCTGATGGCACCTTGAACTCGATGAGCTCAACGACAACTTCTTCCATTGTATAGTAGTCTTCCTTCACTACTTCTTGTTCAGCCCTTACTCGGAATTGTGATGGGGGAATGCTTAGCATATTTTGACTCAGGAAAATACATACCTGCTTATCTAGCCATCTCTCAGGCGTCTGTCTCTACTGAGGCTGTTTCCTTTGTTCTCGTCGTTTTTGTATTTTTGTAAGATAGGGGTGTGACCCCAGGAAAACTGGCTCCTTACGAGGTACATACGCTGTAAACCTCTCATATTTTTCATAGAAATGAGCTGTGAAGGTCGGAGTGGTAAGCTAGATGAAAACTGATAATCGATTGTCCAACCTTTGGAACGTTGTTCTTTCCCCTTCTAAAGCTTTGCACTATTTCTTAATGGAAGAATCTCCCGGTTCATGCTTCGCATCCTCTTTACACGTCTGTACTATACTTGCATCAGTCGTTGAAAACGGGTTTGTATCGACTAGAGTTTCTTCACATTTGTCAGCAAATCTCACATTTCATTCTTGCAAAGCCTTCTGAATTGTGTTCCTGAAAACCACATAGCTATTGGTATTATGAGAAAACAAATTATGCCACTTACATTATTTCTTGCCCTTTAGCTCCTCCGGACTTGGGACTTTATGGCTGAGAGGTAAACGAATATGTTTGTCCTTGACCTTCTGATCGAAGATTTGCTCGGCCTTTGATACTCGAATGTATAAGTGGATTGCCCCGCCGGGGAAACCTCCTCCTTCCCTTTGCCAGGTTTAAAAAAAGAAT
Organism: Voacanga thouarsii; assembly: GCA_026120185.1. NCBI lineage: Eukaryota > Viridiplantae > Streptophyta > Magnoliopsida > Gentianales > Apocynaceae > Voacanga > Voacanga thouarsii. The sequence goes on along the minus strand of JANUWF010002717.1, from coordinate 131,021 downwards.
AAGTGTAAGATGTACCTTTTACTAGTTCTGCCACCATTACCTCCAATAATTGTTCCTCCTCATTATCCGTAACGTCGTCCACAACTGATACCATAGTTTGCCCATGAGAGAACTTAACAGCCTTCCTCTTCTCTCTCTTTTTTTTTTTTTTTTTTTTTTTATCATTTCCTCTATTCTGACGGCTTGAGATAGTAAGCAAGATATATTAGAAAAGTCCTGTAGAATGAGATGCTCCTTGAGTTGCGGATGTATTCTGCTAATGGCTATTTTGGCACACTCTATTTCTGGCAGTAGAGTGGTGTATTTGGCCTTAATTTGTCGGAAACGCTCAATGAACTCTGCCACACCTTTTGATGATTTTTGCTTGAATGCTAGGAGATCTGCTATGGAAACCTCAGGTGCCGATTTGAAGAAGCGTTCATGAAAAATCCGTTCTATATATGCCCATGAGTACACAGAACTGGGCATCAGATTTGCATATGAAGTAAATACCGCCCCTGTCAAAGACAAAGAAAATAATTACAATTTCTGCCAGTCACTGTTCCCGAATTCTCCACATTGCACCGTAAACCTCCTTATATGCTCCATGGTTAACTTTTTGTCCTCTCCAGAAAATGTAGAGAACTCAGGTAGCTTAAACCCTCGCGGTAACACTGTTATAGAATCCACTCACTCGGGATACGATTTCTGATAAAATGGTTGATCCTAGGTTTGTCGACACAACACTTTTGTTATTGTATTGACATCGGCCGATGGTGCTGGCTACTGATTTTGCATAGGGGGACTTAGTGTAACTGGCCGGGAAACATGTCCTGGGAATGAGGCCATCTCAGGGTATCCCGTTCCCTGCATCGGATAAGCTGTTGCTGTGGCAGAATACATAGAAGGAATAATTGTAGCGTAGTTCTGTGGCCCTCCATACGGGAAACAAACACTTCTGTTAAGCGTTGTCGTCTGGACGTAAGATACCTGCACCCCTATTAGTGCTTGGACCCCCATGACCAAGGATGATAGGGTTCTCCCTAGGAAAGGCTCTGCAGGAGCCATGTTTTGTGCAATTAACCCCAAACTCCCTTTGTGCCCCTGGGTATCGGAAGCAGTTGCTCCCGGCACTACAATTATACTGACCCATAAGATGGTGCACCAAAGTTCGAGGCAGGAAGGTACATAACTGCCTAAGGTACCCCGTGAGCATTTTGCCTCTGTTCAAAGTTATGGAGTTCGTTCTGAAGTAGTGGTCAGAACACTGTGGTGAACTAAGGAATTAGGCTTTGAATGAGTTCACATGTACATTGCTCTATAGCCTGTCGTATGACAGTGATGTAGTGATATTGCATTGAATATTTTGGGTGACTTTTAGATAGATCATGTTATAGTTTAATGCAATATGAGGTTTATTTGGACAATTTACTCCTTTTTGTGGTTATTTGATTTTTCTAGGGACTTGAATGAAAGAACATACAAGTTGCGGGGTTGAAGAAGCAAAAATTTTGGAAGATCTCCTAAGGAGAGTTAAATTAGGAGCCAAATTCACCAATCAGGGGCCGGATTGAACTCTCCAACGGGCTACTGTCAAGATAAAAGCTGAAAAGAGCGAATTTTGGAAAAGAAAGCCATGAGGGATGAATTTTGTTCAGTTTCTTTTGACATTACCTTTAGGTATATATTATCTTCCTAGGGTTTTTTTGTTGTAATTTTGAGAGGGTTTTCCATTGTTGAACACATATTGGAGGCTACTTGTGGACAAACTTGGAGATTGTATTAGTATACTGTGATGTTTTCTCATACTTTCTCTTTTAATTTGTTCTTGAATTTCTTTTCAATTATGTATTAAGTTCTTATTCTAAGGCCATGATGTAGCTAGTATTAATTATTATATTATCTTGTGATTCCGTTATTTGAAGGGTGTTACTAAATCTTTGCCTGATTATTGTACTCAAAGAAATTGAATGTCTGATCACCAGATTGATTTATCATTAACTAGGAAAATTCAAAAAATGACTTAGTTAATTAGGACATGTAATCAGACCACAAATTACACTTCGGGAAACTGGCGTATCAGCCACGGAATTTATGCGTGGCTGATTACCAACATAACATCCACGGATCAGACACGGATTAAATTCCATTTCTGATTTGCGGTTGATGTGTGGGAGAATCAAGTCAACACTGTTGAACCATAAATCCGTGGCTGATCCGTATCTAATCACATACAGATCAGCCACGGAATTTTTTAAAAAATTTCATTAAAATATGAAAATTATTCATGGCTAATCCGTGGTTGATTTGCTGTGAATCAGCCACGAAAATTTTCCACACTAGCAAAATTAATCGTGTTTCATCTATGTGAGCTCGACTGCGGTTCAACCACGGAAAAATTTCAAAAATCAGCAACGGATCGGCAACGAAATATATTTAAAAAAAAATCTATGTTCATTAAAACTAACCATGGTTGATCCGTGGCTGATGTGATACGAATCAGCCATGGAATTTTTTAATAAATTAAAAACATTTTGTAAATTTAGCCGTGGCTGATTAGCAAATTAGCTACGAATCAGCCACGGATTTTTTGGAAATGTTTTAATAATGTCGTTGGTAATCCGTGGCTATATTAGATACAAAATAGCCACGGATTGTGCCCAATTCCTTCAACACGATTTGGTTTGTATCACACCATTTCCATAGCTTTCTTCTTCACCATTTCTGCCACAGTCATTTCCCTTTGTTTCCTGTGTCTCCGTTGCTATCCCCATCTGCCGATTCACAGCCAGCTTTTCGTCTTTGCCATTCTGCGACAACCACAGTACTCCGTGTCTCTGCCACTGTCGCCGTCACAGTCCCATTCAGCCATTCGCAACTACGCGCAGAGGTATGATGACCAACTCGTCGAAGGTTTCTTCTTTTCTGTTTTGAACGACATTTCCATAGCAATGTGTAATGTGTGTTAGTTGATGTAGGCTGATTTTTTTGCCGGTAATTTGTGTCGGTAAAATGTCCTGCTAAGCTCGTGTGCGCAGTGTGTGTTATGTGTGTTTGAAGTGTGCAATTTAGAGTGTGTAATGTGGATAGATGGAGATTAAGTAGAATATGTTGATTGCTGGATATCTGATTGCTGGATACAAAGATTAGACGCAGCCAAAAGGAGCAACAACTCCATATGATTAATTGACACGAATGCCTCTTGTAGCAGAAAGGCAGAATTATATTAGAAATGTTTGCATTAGAAACTTCAAAATCAAACTTCAGCTTCTTCATCATAATTGCTTTGATGATCACTATTACTTGATCTTTTATATGAGTTTATGGTATGTGCATTTCCCATGTCCTTCAGCTTCTTCATCATAATTGCTTTGATGATCACTATTACTTGATCTTTTATATGAGTTTATGGTATGTGCATTTCCCATGTCATCAACCTCCCCAGTCATGAGACTTTACCTGTCTTGTCACATGGAGACTTTATCTTTGTCCCATAGAGGAAAACTGGCTTAATAGCCCGTTAGATGTAGTTGCTGTTAACACGCATTTCTTCCATTCCTTTGTCCTAAGTAAACAGAAAACCAACTATATCATGCTCATCTAAGCCAGCCCATTGACAGTCATAGATTCCTCACTCTTTCTTCTTGCCAAGCTGATTATCTTATACCAACTTCATTGATCCACAGAATCCAAGCCTTCATACTGAAAATGGGATATATGTTCAGATTTTATCCATTTCAAATATATCATACTGACAACCTCACAAGATATCCATGTTGTGCAATTCACCAATATTTGATCATGGCTAACTATGAAATTTTTGCATATGAATTTTTTAATGTCTTGTTATGAAATGTCTCAACTTCAAACTCCATAGAAAGCAGTTAGATAAAAGGCCCATCACAGTTTTCTTTGTACTAAACTTCTTTCAGCTAAGCAATTCCCTCGCAAAAAGCTATTTCTTAACAAATTTAATAGAAATATTGCACATAGAAGTCTTTCTGCACTAAGTTAAGGAATTTCCATAGAAGCTTTACATCCAGACAATGTCCACCCTATCCTCGTGAGAAAATCATCCCAAGTTGCATTAAAACAAGTTACTACTATTTCACTACACCAGTGATGCTTATCAAAATTTGAGCAGATTGGAAAGAAAAAAGAACGAGGAGGGGAAAGGTAAATTCTACTATATTGGACAAGAAATTGAATTCAGTTAGGTAAATTCTACTATATTGGAAGCTTCATTTAATGGAACTTTAAATGATGTATGAAGAGGTTGGATAAAATGTTATATTATTCTCACATATACGAAGTTAGGCATAGCTACAAATATATTATATTCCATAAGTATATCATATTTACTATTTTATATGGTCATTCTGAAGATACATATTCATATTATGTAGTTTTGCATATGAAGGATGAGAGGTATAGGCATATGGCTTTTAACGGTGAGAGTAACGAAAACCGAAGGAAAAGAATAAGAGCTAAAGGACATCATCATGTTCGGATAGGGAAATGTATATGTATAATAATAATTGAAATATACTTCTCAGAAAAATAATAATTGAAGAACATGTTGTCATTTGTTAGTTATGAATTCTCTTGGTCGAGATAGGGACTGGAATATGTATCACGTTTTTAAATACTTATTATTAATATATATATATATATATATATATATTTTACTTTTTTTAATGTTCGTAAGAGTAAAATGACAAATGTATATCGTAGAAGGAGTGAATTCATTTTCTTTTTGGAAATGACAATCAAACTGTGATCAACTGCTTAACATTGAGCTAATAATTAATGGTTGAGTGCAAAATTGTAGCTTAAGATGTTTGAGAATTAGTTATTAATATAAAGAAAAACATATTTATTGTTTAATAAAAAAACAAAATTTAACAACTTAGTTGTAATCATTTCTTGAAAAACATTCTGAGTCATAACCAGTTCAATTATAATTTCATTTTGTAATAATTTCACCTTCATTTTATTTTATGTAATATAATTATGAGTTCATTGATATTTTCTATTTAAAGTGTTTCTTAGAAATACATCGAATTTACCTAATTATCTCAAGTCAATGCTGTTGTGGTGTTCAACCTAATAGATTATAGGTAATGAAAGCCAAAACCTCTAATGCATTGTCGAGTTTATTATAGTTACAAGTTAAAAGAATTTGTCATTTTGTAGGGGAAAAAAATTAAAAAAGGAATTTGTCAACCTGAGTCAAAGCCGGATTGAGAAAGTAGCAGGCCATCCCATGGTGCAATAAATACTTAATAAAAAAAATTCTTTAAAAAAAATCAGTTGAAAATCAAAGTAAGTTATAATGTTTTATGTGATATGGTATCCATTTATGAAAAAGGGGTAAAGCCCATTTTACTGTGTTCATTAGTGTGTTTCTTTGTGTGTTTATGCATGAATATTTTGCACTTTATTAGTTACAATATTTCTAAGCATCTTAAAATTATTATCATGTTTGAAAACTAGTTTAATGTTTCCTGTTAAACTACTAAACTTATGGCTACGAAATTTATAAATCATAATCAAATAGGTGGCTTACAGTCTATTAAAATCAATGGAGACAGAAGTTGGATGTATAATCGACTCCTACCCGGACGTCGAGGCATAACAAGGGAGTTTACACAAGGGCTCGACGAGTTCATCCGGGTTGCAGTGCGCAACCACAATTCATTCGCAGTGCAATGACAAGGTGTCCATGTTCTAGGTGCAAGCTTCTAAAATTCCAAAGTCATGAAACCTGTCATGCTCACCTTCTAGACAAAGGTTTTATGCCGAATTATTTTACTTGGACGTCCCATGGAGAAGAGTATCAAACCCCTGAAGAGGAACTGCCTCATGTAGTATCGGACCATCATGAAATCACAAATAGGTATCGAGAAATAGTACATGATGCTGCGGGTCATTCCTTCAATGATAATTGGGCCGCGGGTCCGTCTAATATCGAGGAGGAAGCACCGAATCCCAATGCACAACAATTCTATGATCTATTACATGAGGCAGACGAGCCAATATTTCAAGGTTGTGTACGACTTTCAAAGTTGTCAGTTGTGTCACGAATGTTGCATTTGAAGTCAGAGCAGAATATGCCAGATATTCATTTCGACCAGTGGGCCAGTCTTATTAATGAAATTCTATCAGATGATGGGAACAAAGTGCCAGATAATTTCTACAAGACTAAGAAGTTTGTGAAAGCTCTTGGGTTGCCAGTTGAGAAGATTCATGTATGTGTCAATGGATGTATGCTCTTTTGGAAAGATGATGAGGACTTAAAAAACTGTAAATTCTGCAATCATCCCCGATACAAGCTAAGAATTTTGGAAAAATCCAAACCTATTCCATATCAGAAGATGCATTACCTACCCATTACTCCGAGGCTTCAGAGGCTTTATGCGTCAAAAGAAATAGCCGAGCATATGACATGGCACAAAGACCATACGCAACAGGGCGATGAAATGAATCACCCATCAGATGGCGAAGCATGGAAGGATTTCGACCTAAAACATCCAGACTTTGCACATGAGCCACGCAATGTAAGATTGGCATTATGTTCAGATGGGTTTGCACCTTTTGGAATGTCTGGCAAGTCATATTCTTGTTGGCCTGTCATTATCACCTCTTATAATTTGCCACCTTGGATGTGCATGAAGACCCCTTATATGTTTCTAGCAGCGGTAATCCCGGGACCAAGAGATCCTAGGAAGATGATTGATGTGTATCTCCAACCACTTGTTGAGGAGCTTAAATCATTTTGGAGTGTGGGTATTCAGACGTATGATATTTCTAGAAAGCGTAATTTTAATATGCGGGCTGTGCTTATGTGGACAATAGGAGACTTTCCTGCGTATGGGATGTTATCCGGGTGGACAACTTCTGGGCATATAGCTTGCCCAATTTGTATGGAAAAGAGTAAGGCATTTCAACTTCGGCATGGAAGAAAAACATGTTTCTTTGATGTTCACCGCCAATTTCACCCACGGGATCACCCGTATAGAAGAAACAAGATCAACTTTTTGAAAAATCGTGTCGAAAATGATCCGCCACCACCTAGGCTCACGGGTGAAGAAATTTGGCAACGAGTTCAGAATATACCCAAGGTTACTGATACCGGCGGTGACGGCACTCCCGAAGGGTATCTCAGCAGTTACAATTGGACAAAACAAAGTATATTTTGGGAACTCCCTTATTGGTCTTCATTGCTTGTCCGACACAACTTAGATGTCATGCACATAGTTAAAAATTATTTTGATAATATTTTTAGCACAATAATAGATGTAAAAGGTAAAACAAAAGATACCCTAAATGCTCGTTATGACATCAAAGAACTATGCCGAAGAAAGGAATTAGCATTGGACCCCGGAGAGAGCATTAGATCAAAGGTAACTTATTGTCTTTCCAAACAAGAACAACGCATTTTGTTTGAGTGGATAAAGGATCTAAAATTTCCTGATGGCTATGCATCGAACCTATCTAGATGTGTTGATATCCGGGAGTCTAAGTTGATAAACACTAAGAGTCATGATTGCCATGTTTTCTTGTTGCGTTTGTTGCCTACTGCTTTCAGACAAATGCTGCCAGAGTCGATTTGGAATGCTTTAACTGAGTTTAGCATATTTTTTAACGACTTATGTGCCACTAAGTTAACTGTGGGTAAGATGAGAGAGCTGGAAGAAAATATTTCTGTTATATTATGTAAGTTGGAGAGAATATTTCCACCCGCATTCTTCAACTCAATGGAGCATCTTCCGATTCATTTACCATATGAAGCTCGTGTGTGCGGTCCAGTTCAATACCGTTGGATGTTTCCTTTTGAAAGGTAGTTCATAAGGCACTGTTGTCTAAAAAGTTCATTTTCTAATTCTATCTCTTCATATTACAGTCAATGCTTAAATTACTTTTACCATATGTAGATACCTCTACCATTTGAAAAAGAAGATTAGAAATAAGGCAAGAGTTGAAGCATCTATAGTCAATGCTTACTTGGTTGAAGAAGCTTCTAACTTTACAACATACTATTTTGAGCCGCATGTGGTGACAAGAAGTAGGCGTCCAAGTCGACATGACGATGGCGGTGACATCAGCCATTACTGTACATAATTTATCGATTTTCAGTTTATCGGGACGGTCGACGAGTAGATCTTATATGCGGTGGCTTACTGATGAGGAATACAAAGCTGCCCATCTTTATGTGTTCTTTGAAGCTGTTCGGAGGTGGAATCGTTTATCGGGTGAATTAAAAGCTGAGTTTATAGATGATTTCTCTAATTTAGTGCGATAATAATATATACTAAGTTACTCCCTTATGCTATCACTTCAGTATGTTTATTGGTCAATTGCACACCCATCATCCACAAATCGGACATCGTGACATTAACAAGGAGATCGAGACCCACTTTGCTAGGCTGGTTCCGTAGCCATGTATGTAATGTCATGTTTGTGCAAATTATCACGTCTCTACTCTTTATTGTACTAATATTAAATTATTTGACTAGGTTTTGGATACTGAGAATAATATTGACAATCGGCTTTTAAAGGACCTCTCAAGAGGCCCTTTAATGGCGATTGAAGCATATTCCATTTACTATATTAATGGATATTGTTTTCACACCATGAGCCATGGAGAAGGAAGATCAACAATGAATTATGGGGTGTGCATTCGAGGCACGACTTATGCTCAATCAACAAGCTGAAGGAGATTATTACGGATTAATACAAGAAATACTTCGTGTGCAATATCCGAGCTTGCCGAGAGAAGAGCACCTTGTATTGTTTAAGTGTGAATGGTTTGATCCACGATCTCGTGACAGTATGAAAGTTCATCCAAGGTACAGTTTAGTGGAAATAAATCATAAAAAAAGGTGGCCAAAATACGAACCATTTGTGCTAGCCCATCAAGCAATTCGGGTATACTACGCTCCATATCCGAGTACAAGACGTGATATGCGTGAGTCGGTGAGCTGTTTTTCACGTTAAAGCGAGAGAGATTTTTAATGTTCCACAAGTTGAACGCGCTTATCAAAATGACCATTCTATTAGCACACCATTACAAATTCAAGATGATCAACTTGATCCTCTACGTGATTGGGATGCTACAGGAGAAGAGGATGTCATTGGGAGTGACGCTAATGATGACACCACCGATGAAGAGATTGAATATGAGTCTGAAAATGAGGGAGATGATGCCGATGAATCGATTGAAATTGAGGACGAGTAAAATATTCCTTTTTACATCTTCATATATTTTACTTTTCTTACATATATTATTGTATATTATTTTTTAATTTGCAAACTAACAAATCATTTGCTTTGCAGATATGCCTCGGAGTAGTTCATATTTGCATTCTGAGCACACCGCCCCATCTACCTCCGATGTTCCAGCGTCACAGACTCCACGGAATCCTTCATCAGATGGGAGTATTGCTGCCGGTGATAATGCTACTACTTCTGTTATCCCTTGCTCTATTCCTTCTTCGTCGCAACGACCCATGATACACATTCTTCCAGGGAGTGATAATGTGTAAGTATACCATATATGTTTACAAAGAATATAAAGTTTTACCCACAATTCAAACTATATTTTCAATACTTTTTGTTGAATAACTCTAAGTTTTGATCAATGTCTTTGTGTTAGGTTTGGACCCAAAGAGATTCAGTATAAAATTCATAACTGCATCTCAGACTGCATCAAGCTGAAATTTGATGCCCCGCACAAAAGGTGGTTGCATGTGGATTTTGATACGAAGAATACTTGGTTTCAAGAATTCGAGGCAAGTGTTTAATAATTAACTGTGATCCCTTGATCTTGTTGCTCTCTTATAAAGATTCGAGTTGAAGTATCTTACTTTATTTATTTTTATTGCAGAAACGATATAGATGGAGGGCAGAGGATAGTGAAATGATCCGAAAAGCTTGGAACTCCAAGGCAGGGGAGCTATTCCGAGGGATTATTGCTTCAGCCAAAAAGGCATGGTTGAAAGATGGAGTTAAACTTCCATGGATGCCTGAGGATGTGTTTGATGCTATGGTAGCATATTGGCAGAAGCCAGAGACACTAGCACAATCAGAGCAAAATTCTCGTAATCGTCGAAACCAGGGAGAGAATGCCTCATGCATGCACACGGGCGGGCCCATTCCACATCTCGCACATGCATATCGCATTGTAAGTGTCAAATAAATTTTAGGTATATGAATATTTAGTAAGTTAAATCATAAAGAAATTAATACTTTACAAATTTATTGCAGGTAGCAAAGAATGGTGGTGTTCTACCAAATACTCTTGAGCTTCACAGAGAATTACATCAACACGAGGTTGAAGGGAGGACGAAATTCATCACACCATATCATCGAGATCTTCATGTAAGTTATTATTATAGTATATTTGACTTAATATTTTTCATTGAATTCTTATTGGTTCCTTGTAAAATCTTGACTCAATTTTTAGGAACGAGCTACTAGGATGGTTGAGGAGATAGAGACACAAGTCTCCTCTACAGCCTCGACATCTGCTGAACCTGGTATTGCTACTGAGTCTCCAGTGGTTGATTATGATAGCATTATGCTTACAGCAGCTGGGGGTGTAAGGAAAGGACGTGTCCCTGGACTTGGTTCAGCATGTCAGCCTATCTTAAGTTCAAGGTCTGGGTGTAGCACATCTGCGAGTACTAGCTATGTTGATCACAAAGTCCTTCACGAGCTGCATGAGGATTACGGTCGCAAAATGCAAGAGATGCAAGCAAATCATGCTGAGGAGATGTCGCGTCAGGAGCAACTCATACTTGAGACTCGTCGTCAAATGGATGAGATGATGGCTACGATGCGGATGCACTTAGAATCGTGCTCATCTAGAGGAACCACAAACAATGAGAGGACTCATGATGATGCATGATTGTAGATATAGAAAACTCATCTATATAATAGATTAGTTTTTATCGACTGTCACAACATACTTATTACTATTCTATGGTGGAGACCATTTTGTGATGCCTTATTTGCTTGTGGGAGTTGGATATTATTAGACTTTATTTTATTTGTTAATCTATTCTATTTTGTACTTTGTGGCCTGGGTGTTTGGTTACAGGAGTTTAGTGGCTGTTATGATGGGTGTATGGTTACAGGAATTTGATTGTTGATATGTTGGGTATATGTTTATGGGATTTTGGTAAGGCCTTGATATGTGTATATTCTGTAAATAGGATGAAAAATCAGACAGGGAACAACCACGAAAATTCCGTGGCTGATTTTTTGGCAATTCTGCCACATAAATAGCCACGAAATTCTGTGGCTGATCACTTTTTTAAATTAAATAAATTATTATTATATTTATTAAATCAGCCACGGAATTTTATTATCAAATACGACAATTTCCATGACTAATCACCCACGAAATAGTATTCCGTGGCTAATTTCTAATTTTTGAATTAAATAATTTTTAAATATTTTGAATTAATCAGCTATGAAATTTATTTTATCAGCCACGAAATATTCCGTGGCTAATTAGCCACGGAAAAATTTCCGTGGCTGAGTTCAATCAGCCACGGAATTTGTCGTGGCTGATAGGCCAGTTTCCAGTAGTGTTACATGTGAAATAGAAATATATTTGCATGGTTTGTGTGATCGTTATAATGTCATATTCTTGAATGCATTCCTTTGAATTAAATTCAACATAGAAATATAGTTGGGTTATTTGGAGGAATACAATTAATATACCTTGAAAGAGAATATTGGTTAATTCTGGATATTGATTAACTGATAAAGTACACTCTAGAATAATGGGTCACGTTGGTAATATAAGAGTTAATCTAGTGAAATCATGTGCCTTAGATCATCTCATTATAATCTTTATCCAGGAAGAAGTGCTAATTTAGTTATTTAAATTTAATTCTTAAAACCAAAATTATTGAAATCTTTATTTTCTTTTAATTCAAGTTATGATTAATTTCATTGGAAGGAGTTTTAATTCTAATCTCTATGGGATGACCTTGTTACTATAAACGAGATCTAGTACACTTGCTAGTGCTCCGAATTGGTTATCAGATAGTTAAAGACGTGGGTGTCAACTGGGACACCTGGGGAGGAGATGATAACTATGCCCCCTATTGCTCAGGGATGGTGACCTGAGCATTACTGGACGTCATTGCTGTAGGATCAAAAGCTCCTCGTAAAGCCTGAACTATAGGCTGATCGGAGGAATCTGATAAAGGCCCCTGAGGATTGCTGGTGAGGATTTGACATAATGCGTCCGGAACGCAACTACATGCAACGACTACCTTTAGTCTCACTGGGCGTGCCAATTTATGTTGCCTTACAAAAGGGGAGCCGATGAGACTGGCGATCGGCTACTCTTCCAATGAACATAAATAGTCCGATGAAAAGATGAATATGTGAGTTGGACCTTTTAAAAGACGTGAATTCCTTAAATATATTATAGAAAGGGTCCAAGAAAGCAAAAATATTGCATGTGGAAGCCAGTTAGGACTGAAAATAGTATATTTCAATTGATTTTGATAAAAAGAATGAATACAAAAGTATTGGACTTTGAAATCAAAGTAAATTGAAAATATAAAGTTGGTAATAAAGCAATAAGGGAAAACTTTGAAAAAACTAAACAAAGCTGTAATTAAATAAAGCTACAGATAAAGAAAATGTAGAAAAAAGAATTGAAAACTGGAAAATTGATAGTCTTGTAGATGTGTTTTTTTTGTGTCCTTCGTTCTGGGAATCCTTGCCCGTTTTATGCTTGTTATGGCATGGTTGCCGACTATCTGATCGTGGAGAAAATCTCACTTCATGGCTCGTCCTTGGCAGTTAGAAATAGTAGTACTTTGCCGAGATATGGGGGTAACGATTCATCGGCTCTGGTTCCGATATTGACCGGATACATCGGATGAAGAATTTCCTGATGTCATCATCGGCTTAGCAAAATTCATATCGGTTTTGCCTCCAAATTACCGTTGTAACGGATCGGCTAAGTTGATGTCAACGCAACTAAAAAGTATAGATGCAGAGATTGTGAACGGTGAAGAAGAAGAAGAAGAGGATGATGGGAAGAGTAAGGAAAGAAGAGAGAGTGAGAAGGGAGAGAGAGATGACGGAATGAAGAAAGAGGAGAAAGGAGAGAGAGGCTGGAGAAGGAAAGGGACCAATGAGAAGAGACAACAAAAAGGTTGAGGAAAAGAAAAAAGAATGAGGAAAGAAAACAGAGTATATAGTGGGTGAAGAGAAAGCCGTTAATGAAAAGAAAGACAAAGATAACGGAAAAGGTGAGGAGAAGAGGAGAGAGAAAAAGTTACACTTTGGAGAGAGAATGAAGTTAATGCATTTTTTTTAGGTAAATGATAATATATTCAGTTGATAAAATATTACCTTGGAGGATAATTGCATTGGCAATATCACCGACCATTTGTATATGACTATCTTTTACGACTTAGCTAGAGAATAGGGATAAGGAGACCAATGCTGAACTTTTCCTACGGATTGGTTTGATTGCGGGGAGGAGGAGATAAGCAAGGAAGCAAAGATTATGAAAAAGATGGCCCTTTTGATCATGCAAAAAGCATCTGGCGCTCAAATATTTTGCCTGCTTTTTGTTTCGTACTCAAATTTTCACTTCTTTAATTTTTTTTTCCTCTTTTTTACATTTTTTGTCTTGGAAAATGGTTAATTCCACATTGCCGATTCCGCTTGTACTCTTGGGATTTTCCAATTGGGAACCCACAACAAATTCTCCATAAACAAAAGCCCTTTTTGGCCTTTTTCCCCCTCTTTTCTTGAAATTAATATTTTTTAATTTATTAAAAACTATCTATTTCATATTTTTAGGCCATTATTTCTCTTTGGTTTCCAACTCTTTTCAATATAGCATAAACCAAACAAAGGACATATAAATATAAGAGTGATTAAAAAATTAATTATTATTCAACAATTTCTATAAAATGTACATATTCTTGTACATATGCTACAAATTACTTCCAAATATATTTGGGGGCATTTTTTGAAAAGTTATGTAAAAACCTTTCGAAAAGATAAATATAAAAAGACCCAACAAAAAAAAAAAAAAGCATTTCTTTTGTACAGTTAAATTGCACATTTATTAAAAAAAAAAATGTTGGAGATGAAAAATTAGAATGCTTATGAGTTATGTGATGAGTGCCCATTATATACATATTTTCTGTATAATTTGTACTATATTTGTTGTGGAATTTAGCTTAAATGACCAATTATTCTTACATTTTCACACTATTTTTTTTGTAGGAATGAATAAATGATGATTGTATGAAGAGAATGGAATAAAAATGATGAAAACAGAAGATTTACTGAAGCAACTGGCGCCATTTGGTTCAAGTTAACTGGTACCGTTTTGATTAATGAATAGCAGAGAATTGGAAATTCTGAGAGCTAATGGCGCCATCTGATTCAACGTAAATGGCGCCGTTCAATGTTGAGTGTACAATAAAAATAAGAGACAGTCAGCACCATTTATATCATATGAACCGACCGGCACCATTTGATGTTGCAGAACTGATCTACGGTTTTGATTCAAGCCCCATTTTTAGGGCAAAGGAGGCCCTATAAATAGAATATATCCAGACCATTTTGGGCAGCCAACTAAGAGGAAAAACATCCATACTTGAGAGAGGAGATTGGAGAAATCAGAGTATTGATTCAAGGGAAGATGGAAGATGGAAGATTGAAGATGAAGGCAGCTTGTCTATGAATATTCTTTATCTCTTTCCTTTGTTTTTCTCTTATCAATTTGTATTTATTGTTTTAATTGTTCTTGAATGGATGAACCCTAAGTTATTCTTGTATTAAATCTACTATTGATTTCTTGATTTTCAATTTCTATTGAATGATTATTTGATTTTATTGTATTGGATTCATTGTTTAGGTTACTCTCTTCTAATGAATTCGAGAGATAGAGTTAGGAGTTGGGTTCTAATCAATTAGGTTCAATGTTTGTTTTTCCTTAATGAACTTGAGAAAGGATGCGAGGGATTAGGACTTGGTATAATTAGGAATTTGATATCACCTAGAGAGGGGAGTATTGGATTCTTTCGAACTTTTGTGGGGTTTTGCGCTTAATGATTCTTGGGTTCAATTAGGGAGGTAGAGATACCCTTTAATTAACTTAAGAATAGGAAATCCATAACTCAGAGAAAGAGTGGGTTTTGCATTCATGACCTCTCCAGTGTTAGAATCGGAAATTTAATTATTTTGGGTTTGGTTTGATTCTTGGTTAATTTTAAGGGATCCTTGACAAGTTCATGTTTAATACTCTATTTCTCATCCTTGATTTTCTCATGGCCAATCTTGTGTGGTGTGTGTTGATTCTCTAGGTTTGTCCATTGTAAATAATTTATTCCTTTAATTTGATTAGGCTAAATAATAGAAAAAGAGTTAGTAGTGGTACATTTATTCATTCCTTCCTCAAGAATCTTTGATACTTGTCATTAAACTTTATACCACGTGATAAGTATACTTGCCTAATTACGTGTTTTGAGTATTTTGACATTTTAGTTAAAATTTGATTGTGTTTGTGGATAATATTTCCTCGGACATCTCCTATACGTCTAGTATCAACGAATTGAACTTCTTCACATACACCCGCACGTTTTTTATTGTGTTTAGGTTCTTGACTAAAACTAATCCACCCCTACTTAAAAATTGTAACTTAAATTTTACAAATTTAACAAATTCGTCTGCACAAGTTTTTGAGATAGGTGTACAAATTTTAAGATTTTAAATCACGTATTTCAAGTTTAAAACCTAGTAAAAACCTAATTTACTGAATCGTTCGACACATCTTCATTTATTAGATATTAGCATATTTTAAACATGTTACACCTTACGATCATACAAGTTTTGTATTTATTTCCTTAATTACTTTATAATTTGTTACCTCCCACAAAAAACCTAGTATATACCTAATTTATGTAAGGATAGAGTAATACCATTTATTGCCAGGAAATCTAAACTTGAAGAGAAAAATTCAGTGAACGTGGAATTAAAGCTTCATACTTAGAATGCACATTTTTGGTGCATTCTTTCCGTAATTGATGTTCACAAGCATTTGATAGTTCGACACATTAACATTCATTAGATATTAGCATAATTTTGATACTTTACAATCATACCAGCTTTGTATTTCTTTTTTTTTTTTTACTTTATAATATATATGTTTCCCAATAAAAAGTAAAAAAAAAAAAGGATAACGTAAAAAAAAAAAGGATAACGTAATGAATTAACCGTATTTTATATGTTCATGTACATTAATATTTTTTTATCAAACGTGACTGAAACGTTTACTTGCAAAGAAATCAAAAAAGATATATACATTGATGGAGAGATATAGTAAAACCATTTCTTGCAAAGAAATCAAAACTTGAAAAGTAATATTTTCCTTGCAATATCTCAAATTCAGTGAATTTGGAAAAGCTTCATACTTCGATTGTTGAAGTGATAAATAATCTTGAAACTTATGATGTTTTGACATTCCAAACCATTCATATCCTATATAAACCCTAAGTGCACTTCCCCAAAATCCAAGTAAAACTCAAAAGAGAAAATTTGCAGAGATGGCTTACAATAGCATAGTGGAGATGGCAGTTGCAATGATAGGTGGCCGTCTCTTCCTCAACCTCTTCATCAAAGACTTCTACTTACAAGGCTAAGGAGACTAAGAGGGGCTGCTGCTGCTGTTCATGTTATATCAACTTCTTCATGGTGTATTGATAAAGAAACCAACGTTCTATCTCTCTCTTTTTCTTTTGTTGGGGAGGGGGGGGGTGTGCGGATAAGAACTATCATTCTCTATTTGAAATGCAAGCATAAATAAAAGCTTCTGTTTTTCATTTTGCTATGGTCAACCCCCCCCTCCCCCTCTCTCTTGTTGGCTTCTGGTCATAGGCTTGCTTGTAAAAGACCAAAGATGCAAATCAACTTATGTTAAATATTTCTTTTATTCAATTTTATTACTATATATTTCACATGAAAATAATTGAATTTTGTCAAATTTGAAACTAAAAACAAAATAGCCTTATATTAACTTGCATATATGAATTTTGTGCCACAGTCAAGGACAGATTAGGGGGGGGGAGGGGATTGGCATGTTCCTCCCTAAATTTTTAAAAATTACTTTTTTGTTAAAATGAGAATTTTTGAAAATGTATAAATTCTATGCCCAAATCTTCAATTGCCAGCTCTCCGAGCTAGAGAATAAGGGAGACTAATGGCGAACTCATTTCAGCGAGTGTTCTGATTGTGGGGAGGAGAAGATAAGCAAGAGAGCAAAAGATTTCGAAGAAGATGGCCCTGCCGATCATCTGAATGGCATTTGGTGCTAAAATATTTTGCCTATTTTTGTTTAGTGTTCAAAATTTTCACTTCGCAGCTCGAACTTTGGGCTGTGCCGATTAGAGTCTTTTTTTTTTTTTTTTAATAAGTTGGCAATTGAGAACCTGACTAAAAATTCTTTATTAAACTTTTTTTTTAAAGAATTATGAACAAATCTCTTTTTTTTTTCAACTATATTTAATTTTTTTTAGAGAGTTATATATGTAACAACTTCTTGAAAAAGATAAATATCAAAAGACCTAATAGAAAAAAAGCATTTCTTTTTTATAAGTAAAAGTGCATTGCTTTTTAATAAAAATATTGGAGATGTAGAAATTAGAATGCTTGTGAGTTATGATACAACAATATACCATGCACCATTTCTTTAGTTTCTTGATTAATATTACTCCACCTCTACTTAAAAATGTAACTTAAATTTTATAAAATTTTAAAATTTGTCTGCACAAAAATTTAAAATAGTTGTACATATTGTAAGATTTAAAATAAACATCTCAAGTTTAAAATTAATTTTCTATATCTTATTTGTGTTCACAAGTATTTGATAATTTGACATATCATCATTCATTATCCATTAGCATAATTTTAAATATGTTACAATCAAGCAAGTGATCCTGTTTGCCGTGAACGCTTCAACTGGCTGGATTGACTAAAAAGCAAGCTCTTGGCCAGGCCGACTCACGTGAACTTTGTATGGGACGAAGGCTATTGCAGAAATGAAGGAAAGTGTAACTATGAATTAGAAATATCGAAAAAGATACTCTTTTACTTTATCAAATAGACAAACTTCGAAAATATATACAAGTAATTCCTACCACTATGAGAGCATATTTTGAGGCTAAACTGAACAAAAGCTGAGAATTAAAGCGGAACAAAAGTGTAAATTAATGAAAGCAATGAAGTTAAATTTATAGAAAAAACTGTAGAAAGATGGAAATGAAAGAAATTGCTATGTTTTTCTTGGAAGTGTTTGGATACGATTCTCTTGATTAATTTTCCTTGATTTTTATGTGTTTTTCTCCTCCACTTCGGTTAAATTCGCCACTTCTAGTCGTGGTGTCTCTCCCTGTTCGATCTTGGCGTATCATGGGAATATGGGGAGGTCGAGACCGAGTCAACCACTCAATAACTTATCCTTAAGAGTCTTGGGTCGGCCAGGAGTCCTTGGTTTCCTTTGTTGTTGCGCATATCCTTACTTGTTTTTGAGATCGGTTGAGGCTCGAAGAACAAAAATGCCTTTTGAGTTCTGATTTGACTGTTCTTGAAAAAACAGAACTAATAATTATCTAATCTAACTTTAAATTTTTGAAAATTAAATCATCATAAACGAATCTCCATCCTTTACTATCTTCACCATTTCAAAACCCTAAGCACAATCTCTCTTTCTTTTAAAAACCTTCTCCTTCTTCCCCAAATTTTTAGCTTCTTTTTCCAATTGTGCTCCGTGATAATCAACAATGTCAAACAATGACAGCTCTACTACCCTGGTTAAAAATTTTGAGACCTCTGAACAAGCCATAATCTAGAACCAAAGAGCTCTCGTCTATTATTCTGAGGCCGAGAAGCAATGTAAATTTGGGCCGACTATTTCTCTCAATAGTGAAGTTGCTGCCACCCTTAACTTTATCAAACCGTCGGGCCTTGAGCTTCTTTTCAACAGACCTAGGTGATTCTTGGCAGTCTGGCCTATCAAACTTCGAAGCTGACTATATGTCTTAAACGGATTTCAATGTCTGGTCTGGATAGATAGCAGTGCTTTCAGCTCCAAATGGAAAAAGTGGGAAATTTATGACGCCATCCAAATCTCCACCTATGAACCGCTCAGACCACGCTCTGTTGAGAGCCTTCTCCCCTTCTAGTCTTGGGCAATGAATGAGTTCATATTTCCCTTTGGCATGGTAAGCTCAACACTTCTGGATACTGCTATTATTTTGGGGTTACCTGTTGATAGTGAGGAAATCCCCTCTTTCTATTCTGCTAAGTTTGATGAATTGAATGTTATTCATATATAAGGGAGTAGCCATCTACTCTAAATTTGTGAAAACAAATAGGAAAACCTATGAAGTTACTGAGGACAAGCATGCTGCTTTCCTCCTTTGTTGGCTTTGTAAATACGTACTTTGTTCTTCATCTTTTAGAGTAGTTCTAGACTACTCTTATTATGTTTCATTGTTCTTTCTGGCAAAACTGGTTGCTTGGTCGCATTGATTGTGTCTGTGATATACCGTTTTCTTTCCTTCTTTCTACCAGTATTGCAGATAGTGAGACTTCCTTCCCTCTGCCTCTCCTCTTTGGATTTTGCAAAGATAAATATAAGAAGACCTAATAAAAATGTATCTCTTTTCATCAAAGCGTAGCTAATAAAAGAGAATGCTTATAATACAACTATAAATCACATACCATTTTCTCTAGATTTATTGATTAAAACTATCTCACCCATAGTTAAAAATGTAGTAACTGTTTTTTTTATAGATTTAAAAAATCTGTTTTCGTGGGTTTTTTAAAATAGTTGCACAAATTATAAAACTTGAAATCAAATATTCTAGTCAAAATAGTTAACTAAATTGAAGGATAGATAAAATTTCCTACCCTTTACTTGGACTCAAAACTTTTCTTAAAACATTAATTTTATTGTGTAAAACTTGCTCAGTGACATATTTGAATAGTGGTTATGAGTTTCTATATTAAAAAACAAATTCAGATATTCTAATTTTAAAACTATTTTTCTATTCCTTATTTATGTTCATAAAGGTTTGATAATTTGACACATAATCATTTATTAGCATAGTTTTAAATATGTTACAATCACGCAAGATCTATATGCTATTTTTTCACCTTAAAATTTGTTGCCCAGACCAAAATGATAATAAAAAAAAGTGATGCAATGAATCAACTATATTATATTATCTCATGCAGATATTTCCAGCATATGACTTAAATTTTAATGCTTTTACTTGAATATGACTTCACAGAAAAAAAAAAGGGAGCAAATATAGGATATCGTAATATAAATTGTTGCACAAAAATTTAAGATACATTTGGATTGAGATTATATTTATTTTTTAATATAAATATAACTTTGAATTTTACAAAAAAATTATAAACTCAAATATCAATATTGAAATCTACTTTGAGTAAATAACAAAAATATCAATATTTTCCAAATAAAATTTATTTAAATTATGTCTAAAGTCATATTCTTTATAAAAAAAAATTCTACCCAAGTTCACCTAAGTTGAAAAGCAAAATTTTTCTTGTAATATCCCAATTCCAAATTCATTCAACTTAATTGGAAATATGACATAATCATCATTCACTATTTATTAGCATAGTTTTAAATTAGTTACAATCACACAAGTTTCATATTTCATTTATTTACTTTATAGCTTTAAAGAATCAGATGTAAAAAATTAAAAAATAACATTAGATGATGCAATGAATTACGTTTTTTCAACGTGTTTAAAACGTTGCTATTTTTATTTAATTATGACTTTGACAAAAATAAATAAATAATGTTTGCATTAATGGAAGGATACCATAATACCATTTCTTGAAAAGAAATAAAAACTTCAAAAGCAAAATTTTTCTCGTAATATCCCAAATTCAATGAACTTGAAAAAGTTTCATATTTTAATTGTTAAAGTGATCAATAATCTTGAAACTTAATGATATTTTGATATTGTGAACCATTCAATTCCTATATAAACCCTATGTGCACTTTCCCCAAAACACAAGTAAAACTCAAAGAAGCAAATTTGGAGAGATGGTTTACAATGACATTGTGGAGATGGCTGTATCAATATTGGGTGGTCCTCTCTTCCTCAACATCTTCATCAAATACTTCTGCTTACAAGGCTAAAGAGACCAAGAGGATGCCGCTGCTGCTGTTCATGTTATATCACCTTTTTCGAGGTGGATGAATGAACCCATGTTTTTTTTTTTTTTTGGGGGGTGGGATAAAACTATTTTTTTCTTTATTGAAATGCAAAGATGAATAAAAGCTTATGTTTTTCATTTGCTGTTGTTTTTGTTTTCCTTTTTCCTTCTGCTGATAGGGCTGCCTGTTTTTATTACTATTATAAAAAAAAAGGAAGCTAAGTTTATATTTTGTCAAACTTAAAACTAAAAAAAAAAGCCTTTCATTGACTTGTATGCATTAATTTTGTGCTGCAGGAAAGGACAAATTTAGGGGGCTGAGAGGTGGTTGTCCTTTCCCAAAATTTTTATATATTATTACTTATTTTCTTTGAAAATTTGCAACGTTTTAAATTTTACTTTTCATCTCTCTCACACACATATACTTGTAATACTCATCTATTGATTTATTTCTGTAATTTTACCCTTTAAGTTCAAGATTCCGGTTCTATTGCTGGCTGCCCACAATGTTCAAACATTAATGCCCGTCCAATTATAAACAAAGTAGGACTTGGAAACCAATTAGTGGCAAAATGATAGCAGATTATAAATTTTGGAACCAATTAATTATTTTTTATATTTAAAAAATACAAATAATAGTATATACATAATAGTTCCAAAATTTTCCTTTTTTTTTAAATGCATATGGTAACCCCAAAATTAACTTGGTTCCTCCAGTACTAGTTGTTCAGCTTTGTCCCTGCACCTAGTGCCATCAACATTTTTTTATTTTTTTTGGTTTCGTGGAGCGTAAAATATATAATGCACCATAAAAACGGTATGAGAAATTAGGTTAGTGTGACAACGATCCAAAATGAAAGAAAAACAAAATAAAATTACGCATTGAGGGAAAAAAAACTATAATTTGTTTTTGATAAAGGGGAAAGAATTTTTTAATTTTGCTGTGTGATAAAAGGAAAACAAATGGTGAGATGGGACAAAATTCACACAGTAAACGATCAAAATTTCTACATTGAAATGTTTTGAGTTATTAAAATTATTAGATCATGAATCTTCTTTTTTTTTTTTTTTTGGTATATATTCATTTAGAGGTGAATGCGGTTAGAAAATTATTAAGAGTCAATTGAAGTGGCCAACTTCAATCTTAACCCTTCAATCCCGTTCACCATTGTTGGTCAGCCAACGATTAACAGTTTAAGTTACAAAACAGATCAATAGTTGGTTTTATTTATTTATTTATAACAAAATAAAAACTTTAAAATAATAATAAAAGATTTAAAATCTCCAATTCAATATGTAAAAATTTAGAAAATAATAACTAACTTATAATGAGTGAGTTGTACTCGGATATGATGAAATTTGATAAAATATACAAAGAAAATTAATGTAAATAATCACTAATAATGATTTTTTTTTTAAAAGAGAATTGAATACTTCAGTTAAAATTTAAAGTGAGAATATTGATATTTGAGAAAGAACTGAAAGATATTTATGTGGAAAAAAGAGGAATATTTAAAAGTTTTTATTTAAAAGAATTGAATACTAGCGGTTGACAGACAGAAAATTCTCAATCTCAACCGAATTGTCTAGGCCGGTTGAGTTGACAGCTTCAACTTTGGATTCAATTGGCCAATTAAACCCGCTAATAACCAAATATTTTTCATCGTTTAACCAATATTTCTTTAAAAAGGTAAATAAAAAACTATTGAAAATAAAGCATTGTCTTTTTTTTATATAAATAAGAAATAAGCAGTGGCAGATAAATGAATTGGATGCACAAGTTGTCATACGGCAATTTATGCAATCATTTGAGGTTACATGAACATTTGACACAATCATATGAACGTTTCACATGATTACATGAACATTAAAACGATGTTGTTTTGAATTGTCAAAACGATGTCATTTTACTAAAAAAAATTTTACACGCGATCATCTTTCGGATATTAAATTTTCGCTATTTTCAATCTGAACCATTAAATCAGCGCGCATGTTGCCTACGTCAATATGCAAATGAAATAGTATATGACAGAATAAAGAAGGGGTCACCTTGTCTAATTTCTTCTGAAACGAATTGGTTGGGCCTTGAAAAACTCCAAAACTCCATTAATTCTACATTTGTCTCTCTTTCTCGTCGGGACTTGGAACTTGGAAGACGCTGCCAATGTCCGCCCCGATCACCATTGAAGAAAACCAGTTACGCCATCACTGCCGTCTTCAAGGTACTTATATGAATGCCTTTTGCTCATTTCTATCGTCATTTTTTCTGGAATATATCATTAGTGTTGTTTGCTGCTAGGGAGGGAACAAGGAATTAGGGGTTGGATCTGTTGGAAAACTATTAAAAGTTTTGAAAAATTTTAGGGGTGAAATATAAAAATTCAAAGAAAATTAAAAATTTTGGAGGTCCTAAATCCGTCTATGTTTGCCATGAAAACTTCGGCTGGCCAGGTCGGCCAAATGACAAGTTCTTGGCCAGGCTGACTCCTGTGAACTTCGAATGGGACAACTAACACAAAGTGGCTATTCCAAAAAATTAATAAAAAATTCGTTCTAACTTCATCCCAAATTTAGGATGAATTTGGCATGTAAAATTTTTATAAAGGAATCTAGTCCAAATTAAAGACGTTAGTTAATAAAAAAATTAATAAATGAATTATTTCCAACTTAAGTAGAAATTGGGATAGATTATTTATGAAAATTTATTATTAAATAAAAAATTAATAAAGAAATCCAATGTAAATCTACCTCAAATTTAAGAAAATTTGACATAGAATCTTACGAAAAATTTATTATTCAACGAAAAATAAAAAAACTAATTAATTAATCAAGGAATACTTCCCAAATTTAATTAATATGCATCCTTGATTTTTTTAATTTTGCTTTTAGTTGATTTGATAGAATGGTTGGTATAATCATTTTATTATCATTTTTTTCTTTTTTTTTTAGCCTGTGATACGATTCAAGTTAAATTAATAGATATATTATTAATTTGATTGTCACGTATTTGAAATTAAGCAAATATCGTAATGTAACATTATTTAAATATTTTGATAAAATGACAATTATATCCGATATGATTAAAATTTATTATATTTATTTTTTTAACTTTTATAGAAAATCAAATAATTAGATTATTAATTTGTGAAACTCATATATACTTTATAAGTATGCTTGAAAAATTAACCGATTCAATCCCATAACTTTTATATTTTGGAGATTTACGTCCCTTCTTTTTTTTTTCAACTTTTTATATTTCTTAACTATTATTTTGGTGCAATTTTAGTCATTTTTCAGGGTTTCATTAGTCAGATGATCCACTACAAGAAAAAGCAAAATTAGCGACGGCCAAATCAGTCACAAATTCGTCGCAAATCATGTTTAGCGACGGATTAAGTCCGTCACTAAAAAGGGGATCGCTATTTGCGTCGGTCAAAAACTTTTATTTTAAAAAAATTAATCAAAAATTTTTTAAATTTTGAAAAAATTAATTAATTTTTGCGACGGATTTGCGACGGTAAAATTTTTTTTATTTACAAAAATTAAAATAATTGAGCGACGGATTTGCGACGGAAAAAAATTTATTTTTTAAAAATTAATTAATTTAATTTACGGTAGCAAAAAAAATTATTTAAAAAAATAATTAATTTTGCGACCGCAAAAAAATTTTTTATTTACAAAAATTAAAATAATTTATCGGCGGGAAAAAAATTATTTTTAAAAAATTAATTAATTTAATTTGCGGTAGCGAAAAAAAATTATTTAAAAAATTAATTAATTTTGCGACGGATTTGCAACGGAAAAAAAATTATTTTTAAAAAATTAATTAATTTAATTTGCGGTAGCGAAAAAAATTATTCAAAAATTAATTAATTTTTGCAACGTTTGCGAAAAAAAATTATTTTTTAAAAAATAATTAATTTAATTTGCGGAAGCGAAAAAAATTTATTTAAAAAATTAAATAATTTTAGCGACGGATTTGCGACAGCCAAAAATTTTTATTAAAAAATTAATTAATTAGCTACTCGGCCCGCCCGTTCATCGGCCCGGCCCGGCCCGGCCCGCTGAGAACCCGATCCACAACCCGACTCGCCAAGAATATTATGAGATTATGTCGGACTTGGGGCTCAAACCCGCGTCCTTAATGTGGGTGAACACGCATTCCACCACTAAGCTATGAAGTTCTTGTGATATATTGTGCTATATATTAATTATATAGTAATTTTTTTCTGAATTAGCGACGGATTTGCTAGGGCTTTGCGACGAATCTGCGACGACAGAATTTTTCGTCACAAATCCATCGCAAAATTGAAACGGATTTGCGACGGATTTTTTTTAATTTTAAGAAAATTAATTTATTTTTTATTTTTAGAAATCCGTAGCAAAATTGCGACAGATTTATTTCCGTCGCAAATCTGTCGCAATTTTGCTACGGATTTGCGACGGATTTTTTTAATTTAAAAAATAATAAATTTATTTTTTAATTTTAGATTGCCGTTGCAAATCCGTCTCAAATTGCGACGGATTTGCGACGGATCGGGGTTTCATAAACCCTGATCCGTCGCAAATCCGTCGCTAATCTAAAAAATTCACCCAAAAAAATTTAATGTTTGATTATTTATATATACATATGATATAGTATGTGTGTGTGTCTTGAAATAGTAGAATACGCAAAAAGATATTAGTAAGTTGAAATATTTATATATATATATATAATATAGATATGATATTATTAAGAATATATATTAAATATATATATGTATGTATATATGTAAGAATATGACATATATGCGTCTGTTGCTATTAATGTATGTATATTTAATAACAAATGTATGTATATATATATATATATATATATATATATATATAGACACACACATTTTGTGTGTGTTGTATTGCATATATATATATATAATGTATGTATATATATATATGTAGACATACATTATATATATATATATATACAAATATATATGTATCTATAAATACGTATGTATATATATATTAATATATTTTAAAAGTATTATAACATATATATAGATATATAGACACACATACTTACATAAATAAATATGTATATATGTATGTATATATATTTATTTTTATATTAAAAAATATATTAACATATTTATATGTATATAAAAATGCTATATTAATATATTAATATATATCCAACGCAAATCCGTTTCAAATTGTAACAAATTAATTTATTTTTTATTTTTAGAAATCCGTCGCAAATCCGTAGCAAAATTGAGACGGCTTTATTTCCGTCGCTAATCCGTCGCAAAATTGCGACGGATTTGCAATGGATTTTTTTAATCTTAAGAAAATTAATTTATTTTTTAATTTAAAAAATCTGTCGCAAAATTGCTACGGATTTATTTCCGTCGCAAATCCGTAGCAAAATTGCTACGGATTAGCGACGGATTTTTTTGAATTTTAACAAAATTAATTTATTTTTTAAATTTTAGAAATCCGTCGCAAATCCGTAGCAAAATTTCGACCGATTTTTTTTAAAAAAATTTTAAGAAAATTAATTTATTTCTTAATTTTAAAAATCCGTCGCAAATTGCTACGGATTTATTTCTGTCGCAAATCCGTAGCAAAATTGCTATGGATTAGCGACGGATTTTTTTTTGAATTTTAAGAAAATTAATTTATTTTTTAATTTTAGAAATCCGTCGCAAAATTCGTAGCAAAATTGAGATGGATTTGCGACGGATTTTTTTTTAATTTTAAGAAAATTAATTTATTTTTTAATTTTAGAAATCCGTCGCAAATCCGTCAAAAAACTGCGATGGATTTGCAACGGATTTTTTTTAAAATTGTAAGAAAATTAATTTTATTTTTTAATTTTAAAAATCCGTCGCAAATCCGTAGCAAAATTGCTACGGATTAGAGACGGATTTTTTTTTGGAATTTTAAGAAAATTAATTTATTTTTTATTTTTAGAAATCCGTCGCAAATCCGTAACAAAATTGCGACGGATTTATTTTCGTCTCTAATCCGTCTCAATTACCGACGGATTAGCGATGAAAATTTTAAAAAAATAATTTATTTTCAAAATTTTTGTTTCCGTTGCTGTTCCGTCGCTGTTTTGTCGCAAATTAGCGACGGCCTAGGCCGTCACAAAAATCCGTTGCTAATTTGGTTTTTTCTTGTAGTGTGACGATTTGACTAATGGAACCCTAAAAAAATGATTAAACTCATACAAAAATAATAGTTAGAGAGCTTAAAAAGTTGGAGAAA
Organism: Voacanga thouarsii; assembly: GCA_026120185.1. Classification (NCBI taxonomy): domain Eukaryota; kingdom Viridiplantae; phylum Streptophyta; class Magnoliopsida; order Gentianales; family Apocynaceae; genus Voacanga; species Voacanga thouarsii. The sequence goes on along the minus strand of JANUWF010002717.1, from coordinate 103,541 downwards.
AAAAAAAGAAATAGACCTAAACAAAAAAAATATAAAAGTTAAAAGATTGAATCAACTAATTTTCCTCATCTTTATTACTGACTTGTCTATTCCTTAAATTGGTAGAGACGCTTGGGAAGAGTTGCATACTGACGTCTCGAGTTCAAATCTCTCTTGGAATATAAGTCCTGTGCGTGCCTTTGGTAATGGTTGTATGTTCTCTTATCAATTAAAAAAATTTAAAAAAATTACTGGATTGCCTATGTGCAAAATGCATGACTGGGGGAAGCACACACGTTGGTAAGGATCACATTTTGTCAAATGTTATTGTAGAAGGTGATATTCTAAAGGTGATCCAAGCTTTTAATGGTTGCTCTGCAGTTGAAGAATAGAGAGGAAAATGCTATACACAAGAGGAAAAACTCATCCTACCAAAATGGCCCTACTGGAAAGTTGCTTATATTCCTAGAATATTTAATTCTCTAATCGTAACCTGGCTAGAATTGAAAATCATTTTAGTTACTGCCTCCTCCTTCCTTTTGCAGTGTTTTGTGATAAGGGTAACATCACTTCTGTAACTGCTCCTTCTTTTGAATACTATTGACTTCTAATTTAGCAAAAAAATTAAAAATACACTAACTAAATAGTAAAAACAACTTTTTTGACATCCAAGAATTCAAATTTGTTCTCTGTAACAACATCCCTCCAATGTATAAAAGAAAGTGAACCAAAAAAAAAAAAAAGAGAGATGTATTTTGGAGACAAAATTTCTTTTGTGCAAAAAGGCACAAAGAAATAAGCATAATAATAAATGTGTTGTAAACCATCAATAGGGGTAGTTAAGTCAAGAACTTATAGATTCTAGCCTTGAAAGAGACATATAATGTATTTGTAGACTATTTTTGATTTAGTAAATAATGTTCGTTCTTGACCTATTCATTAAAATTTTAATTGGATAATCAAAATCATAAATAATGGTATAATTCACATCTTTTAGCTTATCTCTTTATTATTTTTCAATAGGAGAAGTTTATTAGGTGCAAATTTTAGGACTCATTGAAATGGTTTCAAATTTGAAAAGGGTACAATAAAAACTAAGGAATGAGAGTACTCTTGAGGAAAAACATTCTTGAGTATTAATTTTTTTTATTTGTCTTAATTATTCCTTATCAAAAGATCGATATATCTACGGTCGATTGGAAAAATCATTTGTATATAGAAAGCTACACATATGACTTTGCAATGGTGTTGCTTGAAATACTCTATGGGCTATGAGTAATTGATCGAATTTGATCCCCTAGAGAAGAGAATCTTGTGGACTTGGCTAAAACCTTTCTTACCTGATAGAAGGAGTTTCAGGATACTAATGGATCCAAGGGTAGGTGGACAGCAGCCATCAAGAGCAGCATTCCAACTACACTACTCATCCCCAAATGCCTCTCACCAACCCAAACAACCGACCATCCATGCAACAAGTTTTGGAGGCATTGAAACAAATTAGAACCCATGGACTCCAAATCCAACCACAAAGTCCAATAGCAGGGGAGCCCGTCAACATTTGCCCCAAACCAAGTCATACTAACAAAAAATGGCACAAGTCTATGTAGGTTCGATTATAACTCCAATTAAAGAAAATGGATAATCTATAAGCTTGCTTGAAATGTTACTTTGAGGTCCTATATTTGTTGTAGGTTCAGAATCAAATTAGGATGACTAAAAGAGAAATTTCCAAGTTAGAGTAGGATTCAAATTCAATTGAAATCCTAATTCAGAAACATAATCCATATTTGATTTGAAATCATATTTTGAATTAGATAATATCTAGGATTTGATCTAAAATATCATGGATATGTTTTTAGAAGTCTTTAAAAAGGCTATTATAGGCTATCCAAAAATCTTAGGAATTAATCTCTCTTTTTGTTACAAAGAGAACTATATCATAAACAAAAAATGAAACCTCCATTTCTAAGTAAGAAAATTCAAAATTTAGCTAGTAGTAGAATTTGAGGTATCAGTCTAAATTGATTCTGGTGGATACCATAGAAATAGGGTTCATGTGTTCCTACTTGTTATTTGGATCAAAGGATCAATAAGAATTGATTAGCAAAATGTAATGAAAATGTACAATCTTTAACCAAATCAAATAATTCCAACTCGTTAAGATCCTTAGTAGAACTAGATCAACTTTATTTTCGTTGCTATTTTGTGTGTTTAGATATGGTTTTCCTCTAACAGAACAAGTAACTATCATTCCCATCCTAATTTTTCTTGTTGTCAGACTTGATGGTTTTTTCACCCTTAGGAGATTTTATAACAAGACACACATAAGCTTTCTCAGTGACTAACTCAACAAATAAAATTTCATTGGTTATCTTTTTTTCAAGATCAAATAAGTCATTAACTACTAAAATAACAACATGTGTCGAATCTTGCTCCTCGTTTCCTTTTTTTTTTGTTACCCCCTTGATGTATTCCTCAAGCCGTGCAATATGAGAAGCTAGTCGTGACAAGTCTAAGAAATCATGTAGGATCAATGCTTCTTTTGACTGAGAATGCATCCCGCCAACTACATTCCTCACATACAATCCTCACATATTGAGAATAGCCCGACAACATGGATTTCTTGACATTCTACTCCAATCTGATTTAGCTACTACTTTACAGCACCTCATCTTATCCATGGAGATAACTGGCATGCTCCACCAACTTCAACGCCAAGTACAATGGCTATGCAGTTCATTTCGCACTATCAAATTTAGGCATATCTACAGAGAGGCTAACCAAGTGGCTGATGCCTTAGCTAACCTAGCTAGTGCTGCTAGTTGTAACCATCATTTCTATTGCCTTCCAAAACACGTTCAAGGGCTTGTATCCTAGATAGTAGGGGTGTCCCTAATATAAGGACTATAAGGACAACGTCTGTAAACTCTGGTTGGAGGCCTTTCGCCATGTAACAGTTTTTTTTATTAATAAATTGGTAGGGGTCTAAATTCCCCGACCGTTACCCAAAAAAAAAAAAAAAAAAGTAGTGTAGTTGAACATTTGTCTTTGAGATTGAAATGTTCTACAAATTCAATAACAATTTCTCCCAATATTTATTCTATGGCCTATAAATCAGCGATTGACATTTCTGGGATCAACCGATAAAATCTCCCATGGAACAAGCTTTCTATCTTGACCCATGTATGTACTGAATTCGCCAACAAGCTTGCATACCAAGTAAAAGCCACGCTTGTCAAAGATAAAAGAAATAACTGAAACTTGTAATATTCGTTAGTAACTGCCTCACCATACTAGGCTGTGAACTTTCCCACATGTTCCATGGTTATCTTTTTATTGTCATCGGAAAAAAGTTGTGAAATTAAGTATTTTGAATCCCTTAGGTAACGCTACAACTAAGTCGATCTATTCCGGGTAAGGTTTCCGATATGTTGGCCTGTTAGTCCTAGTAATGTTTAAACCAAATTGCTTTCTTAATGCATCAGCAATAGCTTGGGGGTCCACTTGTTTATACGCAGTGCCCTACTGAATGCCTAGCAACTAATTTCTCCTAACTTGTTGAGGCCTTGACTGTTTAAGATGTTGATCGACTACTTATGTGTTTGGAGAGAAGAAAGGCAACTATTCTTGGGCACTACTCATGGGTTACCCAGCTATGTAGGGTACATCAGACTTAGAACTTGTCCTGTGATATTTCCAGATAGACTATTATCTAGGACCTGCCCCACAGGGCTAAATTATGTATAACCTCTAGGGAATTCGCCTCCAGGGAAATTTAGTAGAACCCCAAACTAGTTTACCCAGCAATACTATAGAACTATTGTTATATAGTAAACGTAGGTGCTTGCCCCCCAATATAAGGGAATAAAGGCCCCTCATGAGCAATCAGGAATTGCCCCCAATGTAACAAATCATAGGAACATTCATAGCTATAGTTTATCTACCTATGAATGACCTGACTAATTTCTCTATCAGAAAGATAGAATTAATTGCAGGCCCTAAACTATCGTACTCGATATAAGGTGTATTTTCGGGTATAACAAGCAAATAAGGCTTGGGAACTGAGGAATTTGAGGATGAACCCTACTTTCGTCAAGCAATAGCAAACCTACAATATTGTATATTTTGCAAACCTGCTTGCAGTTCAGCTCAAGGTGCTGTTGCTATTGGCATATTTCTCTTTGGAATTATCAAGGTCTATAATTCATTTTGCAACATTGGTCTGAAGACTACTGCAAATTGCTGAATGAGATTTTGCATTAACTCTCCCATAGTCTCATCAAATTACTGTCGGATAACTGTAGGAAAAGTAGGGGATGTAGTAATTGTAACGGGAATGGAGTTTTGACCAACATCTTCTTATTGACCTTTAATGTCTTTCCTTTGCATGCTTATATTATGGACGACCCTTCTTAAGCGCAATGCATAAGCTATAGAAAGGGCTCACTTCAAAGTGATTCTATTTTTGACAACAAACAATATTTATTGTGAAAATTTCAATATGTTGGGTCGACTGAATGCCAAGTTCTTGGCCAAGTGACTCTCGTGAACTTCAGATAAGACAGTTAACACATAAACTAATATGAGAAGAAGGCTATTCCAGAAATGAATGAAAGTGTAGACATGAAGTGAAAATTTAGAAAAGGACACTCCTATACTTGATCAAATGGACAAACCCCAAGTACACAGGTAATTCTTTCCACTCTGAGGGAGTACTTTGAGGCTAAACAGAAAAATAAATTAGGAAATAAAGCTAAACAGAATGAAATGTAAACAAAAGCAATAAGGCTAAATTTACATAAGAAAACTCCATAAAGACAGAAATAAAAGAAATTGCTATGTAGTTCTTAGGTGTGGTTGATGCGATTCTCATGAATTTGCCTCGATTTGCTTGCCAACAAATGTATATACTCTTTTACATATACTATAAATTACTTCATTATATTTGGATTTTTTATTTTTAGAGCATGTAAATACTTCTTGGAAAGATAAATATAAAAAGACCAAATTAAAAAGCATTTCTTTTGCATCAAATCATAACTCATTAAAGAAAAAAATTATTGAAGATGATAAATTAGAATATGTATGGTACAATGATAAATCATATACCATTTTTTCCAGTTTATTGATTAAAACTACTCCACCTATAGTTAAAAATGTAATTTGTTTGTTATAGATTTAAAAAATTTGTCTTCGTGGGTTTTTTAAAATCGTTGTACAAATTATAAGATTTGAAATCAAATATTCTAATGGAAATAGTTAACCAAATTGAAGGATAGATAAAATTTCCTACCCTCTACTTGGACACAAAAATTCCCATAAGACATTAGTTTATTATGTAGAACTTGATTAGTGATAATGTGAATAGTGGCTATAAGTTTTTTTTTATTAAAAAAAATCAAAGATTCCAATTTAAGATATTAATTTATGGTGTAGAACTTACTTCGGCCTAGTTTGGGAGTTTAAAAAATGAGAGAAAAGAAGAGACGTAGAAAGAAGTGCCTTATTTAGCTGAACTTCTGTGGAAGAAATGAAGAGAATTGGAGTGATCTAATCACTTCGACAACCAAAATGGTTTCTCTCCAAAATGGAGAGAAACGTATGGGAGAAAAATGGATCTTAAGTTATTTTTTTAATGGCAAATTTATTCCTTACAATAACAGCTTATAATGTGTATTATCCTTCATGTCCTCAATGAAATAAAAACCCTTCCTTGTTTCTTTCTCTAGTTCAGGAGGTAAAGACTCCCACCACCTCATCTCTCTCGTCATCTCCATTATTTTGTCAAAAAACTTGGTTATTCAACGGCTTCTTGTAAAATCAGGTAATTTTACGACTTCGAGGGCCAATTTTTAGGGACAAAATCTCTCTTTGTTTGCTTTTTTTGTTTTTTTTTTTCCTTTTTTGGGAATGTGGGTTTATCATTCAATGCTAGATCCATTATCATCACTTGCCTCTTGCTATCTTGTTTAGTGCTTTTAGTACTAAAACCCGTGTGTTCTGTGAAAAGAAGAACCTTTTTGTTTCCTTGGCTGTTTAATACTATTTTTTCATGAGTTGCCATTTGTGATCAAAACTATCTATTGGAATTTTTTTTTCCATTTCCCAATTTTGGAGACAAATATAGATTTGTCCATTTCATAATCTTTTTGCAAACTTAACAGAGCTAAGAGGCTTGAGTAGCAGAATCTAGTTTTTAGCTATTTATTTGGTGATTTTGCACAGAATTTGAGTTCATTGTGGATTAATGGGTTACAATTCTTGAAAAGAAAATTGAAGTTCTGAATCCTCCACCCCACTGTGAAAAAGGAAAATAGAAATTTATTAATGTCACTTTACTTGTCAACGTTGCTGTCTTTTTGTTCCGACTAAAGGATTGGAGCTTTCCTTTTTATAATCTCGAGGCATGAATTTAGCTCCTTTACTTTGGCTTTCCTTTTTAGTTCTAGCTAAACTTTAATGTGTTGTAGGAAGCTTGAACTTATTTCGAAGAAACTAGCTTTAGTTTATAGTGATCTGCTGGTTGTGTTGAGGGTTTTGAAAGAGAAGTTTATATATTTCTATTTTTAAATATTGGGACTTTACCAGAAATTAATGTTGGAGAAAGAGTTATGCAATCTTCCATAGTATTTTGGCTTCTTATTGATGAAATTGTACATAATCAACTCAAGGAAGTTAAATGTTCTCTGGTATATGGAGTCTATTTGTTGCTTTTGTGACATTTTTACCAAACTTTCTTGGCAACAAGCATTTGCTAACAACACCAAGAAATATTACGTAGGTGTATCAGTCAATTGTCGTTCATTGCTACTCTCATTTCTTCATATAAATGGAGGAAACTTCTATAAGTTGGAATTTGAGTAATTTTTAGGGTGATGTGTTTTTCCTTAACTAACTGAAATAGGATTAGAAAATAAAAGATACAGCAACAGCAAAACCAATTTAGTTTGTAGGCTTTACACAATTGTAGTGATTAGAAATTACATGATTTTATAGGATGAATTTGTTGGAATATATGCCCTCTAGATTAGTTTATCTCATGTAATTATTGAATTTATTAATAAAAGAATTTATTTTCAAAATTTATTTGTGAATTTACATTTTATTTGGATACGATTTTTATTTTGAAAGGATTCGTTGTGTTTAAATAAGTGATCCACGTGAATAGTGGTCTTTCACAGTAAGGTATCGATCACGGGTTACTTAATACATAAATGTTTATTCTTAACTGATTGATAAGAATGAGAATCTCATCATGTATAGGTTATTATGTTATGAATTCTAAATGGAGAATGGCTTACCTTTAGCCAGTGAGTAGTCCACTTACTTCATAGCATGAGCGTATTTCGAATACGTAAAATATGATCTATAATAGTAGTTTCTAAAAGTACTATTTAAAAGAAACTTAGACTATTACTGCTATAACTTGGACTAATATTTTACTGCTTGAGTATGAATTGGTAGTCTGACGAAACTAGAAATATATACTTTGATATATTGTAGTTAAGGTTTTTTCGTAAGACCAATATACTTGTATGTTGGGTATATATCGCCCCTTGTACAAAATAGCTTATACGCTATATCGCCCCTTGTGACTGTTCAAATGATCTAATTATCTAGGGTCTTGGGAAACATAACTTGGATGTTCTTTAGGGTAGTTCTCTTGAAAAGTGGAAACATTTCATGAGTCGTGGACATTGGACTAAAGGTCTAAGGATGGTAAATGTCTATTAGAGAGCTGTTAGTACACTCTTCCTCTCTAATTGCACGACGATGCGTAGAGGGGTATTTTAGTCATTACACTTGTAGGTCGAAGACTTTGCTAACGCAGTATTGTTTTTGGAGTCAATATTTTCTTATAGTGATATTAAGAAATATTTAAAATGTAAGATATAGCTATTTATATAGTAAGGGTATTTTGATCATTTTAGTAGCTAAGGCGATATGTCTTTTGATCCCCGAAATGGCCCTTAAGTCATGAAAGATTTGGATTAAGAAATTAGTCTTGATAATTATGGATTTTTATTTTATTATTCTAATTTATTATTAGATTAGAATAAAATAAAATGTCCGAAAGAGAATATTTATTTTATCTAATTTAATTAGTTAATTAATTATTCAGAACCCAATGCCCAAATTGAATAATTAAAAAATTAATCTGGATATAAACTAGATAAAATATATAAAATTTTATATTAGTCTATTTGGGCTTAATTATTTATTGGGTTGTTTAATATATCCCATAAAATAAATAATTGAGATTTATTATTTATGGGTGTTCAAGCCCAAGAATAAATAATTTTATCTGGCCCAATGAATAAGACCAAGGCAAAATAAAATTTATATAATATATATATTATATTAATTATTTATTAAATTAATTAATTAATTAAACAACATGGGATGTAACTCGTATTATTTCGCGTGCAGAATAACAGAAAGTATGAATGCTTTCTGTTTGCATGCAATTGTATTCTCTCTTGGGGATGGATTCAAATGAATCAAAATGCAATTGAAGTTATGCTGTTGGTTTGAGCTTTGAGTGAGCTTTCAATTCACAGAAGCAAAGCAAAGAAAGCAGAAGCTCTGTGTATTTCATTTTGCATTCACAGAAAGCCAAACTCATTTTCAACAAAGACCAAAGTTGATTAAAACCCAATATTCAAGCTTTCACCGACTGTGCTACGGGTACCATTTCGGAAGATCGAAAGTTTCGTATGGATGAGACGCAATAGACGTTTACAAGGACGTGAGTCACTAGCCTCAAATATCTTTATATAGGCATCTACATCAGTTCGAAGAGGGCCATTCAATCACAGAGGTAAAATTTTCGTTTTCCTAACATGCTTTCGTTTTGATGATTTTTGCCATTTTAAGTCTTTAGAATTGAGGCAATTAAATAGATGTGACTACGGGCTAGATTGACCTCGACATTGTAATTGGTTCCTTCTTATGCTCCATGGTACTCTTAGTAAGTTCATTTGGCTTGTCTTTTCTTCTCAATATGTCATAAGAAACCAAAAAGAGTACTTAAACTATGCATAAATATTAGAGTACTTCTCATTTGCTGGCACATATTGTTTCCTTGTGGATTTTTTTTTTTGGGTGGGTGGGGGGGATTTGTCCTTCTGACATTTTGCTTTGTTCTACATTTCAACAGAATGTTTTCAGGATGTTAATGTGAGATAGTGTGATAATTTTTTTACTTTGTGAAAACATGTTATACTGTTGCTAAATCCTATGAATACCTAAATTAGGATGAGCTCTGCATTTGTGTTTATCTAGCGGGTATTTCCTAGAAAAGCTTTGTATGTTTATGTTGAAAACATTGGCATATCCACATTGGATAAATTTATCTAATTCACTTAATGGGGTTTTGTCACTATCATAAAGTATAGTATCAAAAGATACTCTGTCTTAGTTAAAATGTAGAAGAATTTTAACTTCAATAAGAATACTATTTTACAGAAAATACCAATGGCTTTTGTTAAGGAATTTGGTGGAATGATACAAAATAAAGGCTACACTGGAAGGAATTTGATGGAGTTTGTTGTCCTGAATCTGATTGATTTGTGGCATTTGTTTTGTAGCAGCAATTTCTGAAGAATCAAATTTCTTTTTTGTATTTTGGCAGAAACAAATCTTGGGTATTATCACTCCCTTTCTCCACCTGAATTCATGATTGGAGTACTTAGGGGGGAAAAAAAGAATTTATGATTGGAGAGGGTACGGGATAAACACAAAAGTTGTAAAATTGAAATAGAAACAGACACTCTTGAGTAATGGTGTTACAGTTTTGATGAAATTAGTCCAACTAACTTTGTCTGAAATTCTTTTGCCCTTGTGGGCTTTTAGGAATAGACAAGTTCTTACTGTCAAGTGTTCTAACAGCTTACTTTTGGCCAAATACAATGATGACGAACTTGAGTTTTTAGGGTGAAGTTGGTCGTTTGAGCCTCAACTTGGTGATGTAGATGTTGATTGTCTTTCATAGTATAAGTACAATTTAAGCACCAAAACAAATAGGAATCATTTCAAACTTCGATTTGTGAAGATTTGAATTTCACACAAAATTTGCCTTTAATCTCAGAAGTTTTGCAAAATTTGCCTTCACTTCTAACATTGATTTGTGAAGATCAAAATTTGCTTTCACTGCAGCATTTTTAGAAGAAGAAAATTGTAATACTTCATCATCCACTGATACTTAGAAGCCTGTAATACTTAGAAAATTGTAATACTCCTAACATTGGTATTTTGGTCAAAAAAGAGTAATCATTTCTTTTCTCTCCAAACTCTCAAATAAAAAAAAGCTCTTCTATTCTTTTCTCTCATAAACTCTCAAACAACTTTAAATATATATCATTTTCCTTCTTTTCTCTCCTAATTTAAAATTTCTCTTATCTTCTTTTCTTTTCTCTCCTAAACTCGCAAACTAGTCTTTAGTGATACACTCGAATAGTGGTTATGAGTTTCTATGTTAAAAAAAATCAATATTCCAATTTTAAAACTATTTATCTATTCCTTATTTATGTTCGCAAAAGTTTGATAATTTGACACATAGTCATTTATTAGCATCGTTTTAAATAGTTGCAATTATTCTATATGCCATTTTTTTCACTTTATAATTTTTTGTCCCAGACCAAAAAAAAAAAAAAAAAAAAACAGAGTGATGCCATGATTCAGCTATCTTATATTATCTCATGCATATATTTCCAGCATGACTTACATTTTAATGCTTTTACTTGAAAGTGATTCCACAAAGAAAAAAAAGAAAACAAAAATAGGATATGGTAATACAATTTTTTTCACAAAAATCAAACATGTATTTGGATTGAGATTATATTTATTTTTTAATATAAATATAAATTTGAATTTTATAAAAAATTATAAACTCAAATATCAATATTGAAATCTACTTTGAGTAAATAATAAAAAAATCAATATTTCATCAATAAAGTTTCTTTAAATCAAATCTATTTTTGGTCAAAACATGTCTAGAGTAATATTCTTTTAAAAAAATTGCTACCCAAGTTCACCTAATTTGAAAAGCAAAATTTTCCTTGTAATATCTCAAATTCATTCAACTTAATTGGAAATATTACATAATGATCATTCTCTATTCATTAGCATAGTTTTCAATAAGTTACAATCACACAAGTTTTGTGTTTCGTTTATTTACTTTATAAATAGAAAGGCAAATAAAAAGAATTAAAAAATAATAATAAATGATGCAATGAATTACGTATTTTCAACGTGATTAAAACATTGCTATTTTTACTTGATCATAACTTTGACAAAAATAAAGAAATAATGTTTACATTAATGGAAGGATACCGTAGTATCATTTCTTGCAAAGAAATCAAAACTTAAAAGCAAAATTTTCCTCGTAATATTCCAAATTCAATGAACTTGGAAAAGTTTCATATTTTGATTGTTAAAGTGATCAATAATCTTGAAATTTAATGACATTTTGATATTGTGAACCATTCAAATCCTATATAAACCCTAAGTGCATTTCTCCCAAGATACAAGTAAAACTCGAAGAAGCAAATTTGAAGAGATGGTTTACAATAACATTGCGGAGATGGCTGTGGCAATGTTGGGTGGCCCTCTCTTCCTCAACATCTTCATCAAATACTTCTGCTTAGAAGGCTAAAGAGACCAAGAGGATGCTGCTGCTGTTCATGTTATATCACCTTGTTCGTGGTGAATGAATAAACAAACTCTCATTTTTTTTTTTTTTTTTTGGTTTGGGGTTGGGGTGGGGGGATTGGGGAGGAGGGGGGGGGGAGTAAAACTGATGTTCTTTATTGAAATGCAAAGATGAATAAAAGCTTATGTTTTTCATTTGCTGTTGGTTTTTTTTTTCCCCCCTTCTGCTGATAGGGCTGCTTGTTTTTATTACTAAAAAAAAAAAAAAAACCTTAAGTTTGAATTTTGTCAAACTTAAAACTTAAAAAAAAAAAAAAAAAGCGCCTTATATTGACTTGTATGCAAGAATTTTGTGCTGCAGGTAATGACAAATTTAGTGGGGGGGGGGGAGGTGGTTGTCCTCTCCCAAAATTTTTAAATATTACTTATTTTCTTTGAAAATTTGCAACTTTTAAAATTTGACCTTTCATCTCTCTCTCTCTCTCTCATTTGTAATACTGTCATCTACTTATTTATTTCTGTAATTTTACCCTTTAAATTCAATATTCTTGTTCTATTTCTGGCTACCCACATGTTCAAACATGAATGCTCGTCCGATTATAAACAAAGTAGGACATGGTTCTATTTCTGGCTACCCTTTCATTTTGCTGTGCGATAAAAGGAAAACAAATGGTGAGATGGGACAAAATTCACACAGTAAACGATCAAAATTTCTACATTGAAACGTTTTGAATTATTAAAATTATTAGATCATGAATCTTCAATACATGTATATGTTTTTTTGGGTATATATATTCACTTAGAGATGAATGCGGTTAAAAAATTATTAGAAGATACTAGGAGACATCTTTACCTAAAAGCCTGGGATTCAATTTGTCGCCCGAAGCAAGCTGGAGGATTGGGTTTTTTGAAAATCAATTGCTAGCAGCAACAGAGCTTTAAAAAGTGTCTAAATTGACTTGGCAGATGCATTTAGATGAGATTAAACCTTGAGTCAAACTTCTCAAGGCTAAGAATCTGAGAGAAAGAAGATTTCTAAACATGGATAAATGTTCCACCAGTGCATCTTGGATTTGGAAATGCATTTGGGATTGTAGGGATATTATAATGAAAGGCATTTAATTCCAAATGGCACCTGAGGATACAGAACTTTGAAAATTAGAACATTACAAATTGGATAAGTATGCCAAAAAGAAGAAAAAAAATGGAGGGAGATGCAATTTCTCTGTGCAAAAGGGCACAGACAAAAAAGCATAATAATATATGTGTTGTATTTAGCAAAAAGAAAAAATAATAATGTGTATTGTAAATCATCAATAGGGATAGTAAGATAAAGAATTTATCGATTTTAATCTTGAAGGAGAAATATTATGTATTTGTAGATAATATTTTTAATTTAGTAAACAATGTTCGTTCTTGAACTACTTATTAAAATTTTAATTGAATAATCGAAATCATGAATGATTCTATGATTCACATCATTTAACTAATCCCTTTATTATTTTTTAAAAGGAGAAGTTTATTTGGTGCAAATTTTAGGACTCGTTTGACAAGTAGAAAATGTTTTCAAATTTGAAAAGGGTAAAATAAAAACTAAAGAATGGGAGCACTCTTGAGGAAAATATTCTTAAGTCTTAATGTTTTTATTTATCTTAATTATTCCTCATTAAAAGATTGATATATCCACAATGGATTAAACAAAGTCATTTGTACGTGGAAAGCTATGTGTATGTGTAATTGTAAGGGTGATTGATCATAACGGTGTAATTGTAGGGGTGATTGATTATAACCGCCTATTTTAGAATCATATTTTTTCAAGAGGTTCAAACATTGAAAAGAAGTTTTAAAATGATTTGAATGCTATTAAGAACGTTATTACTGTTAGCGTGTTATTTTAATTATGACTCAATTTGAATAAAATAACATACCATTTTAAGACTTCTTCTCAGCGCATGAACTTATTGAGGGATATAATCCCTTTTGGGACCGTTCTGATTAATCTCCCTAATGGTAATTGATCAAATTCGATTCTAAAGTGGAGAATTTTGTGCATTGGGCCAGATCTTTCTTATCCCATAAAAAGAATTTCAAGATAATAATGGATTTGGGACAGTATCTATTCGAACACAGTATTATATGCTGCAGTACTCATACTAAAAGTCCAATGGAACCAACGGACTCCACCTCCGACCACAAAGTCCAATGGCACTGGAGCCCATCAACAACTGCCCCAAACCCAGCCACACGAACAAAACGTGGCACAAGTCTAGTGTCGGTTTCGTTATCGCTCCGATTGAAGAAATGGATAATCCATAGGCTTATGTTAATGTCGGGTCCAATATTTGATGGCCAAAGGTCCGCATGAGTCCAAGGATGGAGTTAAGGCTTGGCGTTTAAATTTTTTCTTTTATTCTCTTAATGTTATAAAATTAGGGTAGTGTTAGAATAAAATCTACACACTACACACTAAGAAAATTCTAACTATTCTTTACACAAGAATTTCTCTTCAAACTTCTCTCTTTCTTTCTCTCACAATTCTTTCTCTAATCTTTCTTTCACTAATCTTTCTTTCACAAAATGATGGTGTATTACAAGCTTAGAGCATAGCTCTATTTATAGAGCTCTAATTAGTGGAATACATCATGGCATACATCATCTTCAACTAATCTCAATTAATGGTGTCTCCACTAAATGGTGGACATATATAAAAATCTTCTAATAATTCACATAAATCCATAATTAGTGGAGCCTCCACTAATTAATGGAGATTCCAATAATTCATAACACTCTCCCTTGGATGTCCATCCATTACATAAAGAATATGCCTCGTTAAAACCTTACTAGATAAAAACCCAGTGGGAAAAAAAATCTAGTGAAGGAAAAAGAGTACACTATTCTATATGTTTGTTTATTACTCCCCCTGATGAGATGATTCCTTTAAATCTTTAAACCGACGCATACCGATTTTATATCTCAACTTCTCAAATGTTGCAGTCGGTAAGTCTTCGTGAAAATATCTGCGAGATTGTCACATGACCGAATTTGTAGCACATCAATTTCATATTTCTTCTGGAGTTCATGAGTAAAGAAGAATTTTGGTGAAATATGTTTTGTCCGATCTCCTTTAATATATCATCCTCGTAATTAAGCTATGCAAGCTGCATTGTCTTCATAAAGAGGAGTTGGAATATCTTTGATTGATGATAATCCACAACTTTCTCGGATATAATGAATCATGGATCTTAGCCATACACATTCTCGACTTGCTTCATGAATGGCTATAATTTCAGCATGATTTGAAGAAGTAGCTGCTATAGATTGTTTCGTAGAACGCCATGATATAACAGTATTTCCACATGTAAATAGATAACCCATTTGAGAACGTACTTTATGTGGATCAGATAAATAACCAGCATCTGCATAACCAATCAAATGTTGGGCTGGTTTTATTTGAATAAAATAATCCGAGATCAATTGTACCTTGGAGATATCGAAGGACTTGTTTAATTTCATTCCAATGTCGTTGTGTTGGTAAAGAACTAAATCTTGCTAATAAATTGACAGCAAAAGTAATATCAGGTCGTGTATTATTAGCAAGATACATCAATGCACCAATTGCACTGAGATATGGTACTTCAGGACCAATGAGTTTTTCATCATTTTCTTGAGGTCGGAAAGGATCTTTATCCACATTTAATGATCGGACGATCATTGGAATACTCAATGGATGTGCTTTGTCCATGTAAAATCTTTTTAGCACTTTTGCTGTATATGTTGATTGATGAATAAATGTTCCACTCTCCAAATGTTCAATTTGTAAACCAAGACAAAATTTGGTTTTACCAAAATCCTTGATTTCGAATTCTCTTTTTAAATAATCAATTGTTTCTTGGAGCTCTTCAGGAGTTCCAATAAGATTAATATCATCAACATATATACAAATTTAGAACCAGATTTCTTAATAAAAACACATGGACATACCTGGTCATTTTTAAATCCCGCTTTCAATAAATATTCACTAAGACGTGTGAACCACATGCGCCCAGATTGCTTCAGGCCATATAATGATTTCTGCAACTTGATGGAGTAATTTTCACGAGGATAATGTTTATATGCTTCAGGCATATGAAATCCTTCGGGGATTTTCATGTAAACATCATTTTCTAAATTTCCATACAAGTAAGCAGTGACAACATCTAATAGGCGCATATCTATCTTTTCATGTTCTGCTAAACTGATAAGATATCGGAGTGTAATAGCATCAACAACAGGAGAATAAGTTTCATCATAATCAATACCTGGTCTTTGTGAAAAACTTTGGGCTACTAATCGCGCTTTATATCGAACGATTTCACTCTTTTCATTGCGCTTTCGCACAAATATCCATTTGTAGCCAACCAGTTTTACACCTTCTGGTGTTCGGACTGCAGGTCCGAAGACTTTACGTTTTGTTAGTGCATTTAACTCCGATTGAATCACATCTTTCCATTGCAGCAAATCTTTTCTATGCCGACATTCATCAACTGATATTGGTTCAGGATCATCATTATCCTGTGTAACATCAAGAGATATATTGTATGCAAATATATTATCAATAACAGTTTCTATCCGATTCCAACTTCTACCGGAAGTGGTATAATTGATAGAAATTTCAGTGTTACTTTCATCAACTTTTGGTTCTTTGTCATCAGTTCTCTCTTGGTCTTTATCATTCTTTTCTTCAATATGATCTTCTGGATCAGTTAATCTTCTTTTCTTTCGAGGATTTTTATCTTTAGAACCAAGAGGTCGGCCATGCTTCTGGCATGCTTTTGGCTCAGCAGCTATATATAAAATCTTTTGTTCTATTGGAACTTCAATTAGAATAGGAGCATTTATAGCTGACATATGCGATTTTGTTACTCTTCTAGAGTCAACAAAAGCGTCTGACATTTGATTTGCAATGCTTTACAAATGAATTATCTTTTGAACTTCAAGTTCACACGCGCTTGTATGCGGATCAAGATAATTTAATGATGTTGTCCAATTACGATCTTTCTTATACTGTTTCTGTTCTCCCTCTAATTTAGGGAATAATGATTTCACAAGAGAATAAGAAAAGAAATATAAGAAAATGATGATAAGCAGAAAATGCCAAGAAAAATATCTCTTTTTTTTTTCACTCTTCCCGGTACCGACTTTTCCTCTTCCTCTCTTGTCTTTTCTTCTCCTCCGACCCTCTACCTACTATCTACCTCTTCTTCTTCCTCATACGATATATATATATATATATATATATATATGTATCGATATATATCTCAGTCATCAGTCATTAGGAAATATCAAAAACAAAAATCACAAAGCAGATATGGAGACTCGTAATTCATTTGAGACATGGTCAAATTTTGACTCGATTTCTGCAACAGATTTTGATGTATTTTCCTTTCCAAACCAACCGCTTCTGCCTAATTCAAACACAGAAGATTTTGATATGTTTTCCTTTCCAAACCAACCGCTTCCTCCTAATTTCAGGTGAGATACCTTTGAGGGCTTCCATTTGTTTTTAGTATGCTTGATAATAAAATTAAACTCTCTTTTGGTTTGTTTTTTATGTAAATCAGTGGAAGTTTTGAACATACTGCTTTGGACCAAGTTGATCTGCCCCTACAAGAGACTGCTTTTGATACTGTTCCTCTTGATGCTATTCCTTTGAATGAGGATATGCTTGTGCATGATCCTTTCTACTCTCTAATGGATTTTGAACAAAGCCAGAATATGTTTTCAGGTTATTATACATTTAAACATGGATTTTGAATTGTATTACCTTTACTGATATTATTTTCTTTTTCTAGGAGAAATAATGAGTGGTCTTAGCAACGAAGTCGGAGTAAGTACTCATGAAATGCATAATATCGAAGTTCAAGATATTATTGCAGACAAAATTCCTGGGGAGAAGAAGATGATTAAGAGGCAGAGAGAGAATAAGGGCAATAACTCCCAGACACTATCAAGAGAAACAATTTCGCAAGATTCTTTACCTACCAATCAAGAGCGCAGCCAAAGAACCGAATATTGGCATAACCCGTCTCAAGAAAAGATGTAGGGAGTTAGGAATTCGTCGATGGCCTCACAGAAATTGGTGAGCTTGGAGACCATAATCAAGAATGTTCGTGTTCTCTCTCATACATACTTATAATTTGCAAGTATGAAACTATGAAAGATTTATAAGTAAATAATCGATGATATCACTTCGATTTATAGGAGATGCAAAATAAAGAAGAAGGAGGACATATGGTCGAGAAGAAGTTGAAAGAAGCCATTGCGATATCGGAATGTGAAAAACAGCTTGGTGGAAGAAAGTCCTAATACGCAGTTAGAGGACCAAACACAGAAATTGAGACAAGCATGCTTCAAGGCCAAATATAATAAGAAATTTAATTATAATAAACTTAAGGAGATCATAAAATCTCAAGACTCATTTCGCAGTAATTTTACGGCTAATTCTGCTGCTAGTCTCGATGCTGGCTCAAAGGGGAAAGAAAATGAGGAGGATGTCGAAAAAGAGGAGCTGAAGTCCATAATTACTAATTGTTTATCTTCCTCTAATGTAAATATTGAAAAAGAACAATTACAAACCTTCATCTTACATTTGTCAACTCAATTACAAAAGAGCAACTATAAGCATGTATCCTCAAGTTCATATGAATACTAATGATATGAATAAAAGATGTGATGCTTATTATTAATAGAAATATCTTTTTCCCTTATTATTTTTTCTGTTCCACTTCAGGTGGCCAGTATTTCTCTGTGATAAGGGAAATTTCGAGTGTGTCCATGACCATAACCACGACCACTGCCACAACTACGACTATAACGATGGCTTCTGCTAGAGCCAACAGCATTCACTTCTGGGAGTGCTGTTGAGCCAGTTCATCTGGCTTCATGATTTCTCAATAATAACTCATGTTAAATTTGTCAATTTGGGATACCATTTTTCTTGATATTGTTACTGCAGGACAATATTTGAGGTATGAAAAGTGGAGAATGTCTTCTCCAATATAACTTCATCAGTAACTTTTTCTCCGCAAAATTTTTAACTAAGATGTAGTTTTATACATCACGGAGTTCACGATTTTACAATCTTGCAACTTCATGTGCAACCATTCATATCGTGCAGTGGGTAGTACGACCATCTTCAGGTGGTCAAATTTTTCTTTTTATTCACATGACATATGGATCTCATTTTTTTAGCATTTAGATGCATTTCTGTATGACATATAAATTTTTTTTTCCAGAAATATCAAGGGTTACAAATTCGAATTTAGCGAGATCAATAAATGCGTACCTGTCTTCTGGCTTTAATAACGGTAGAGACTCGTGCTGATAACGTGTTATAAAATTAGGGTAGTGTTAGAATAAAATCTACACACTACACACTAAGAAAATTCTAACTATTCTTTACACAAGAATTTCTCTTCAAACTTCTCTCTTTCTTTCTCTCACAATTCTTTCTCTAATCTTTCTTTCACTAATATTTCTTTCACAAAATGATGGTGTATTACAAGCTTAGAGTATAGCTCTATTTATAGAGCTCTAATTAGTG
Organism: Voacanga thouarsii; assembly: GCA_026120185.1. Classification (NCBI taxonomy): domain Eukaryota; kingdom Viridiplantae; phylum Streptophyta; class Magnoliopsida; order Gentianales; family Apocynaceae; genus Voacanga; species Voacanga thouarsii. Next base: position 84,328 of record JANUWF010002717.1, on the reverse strand, counting down.
GAATACATCATGGTATACATCATCTTTAACTAATCTCAATTAATGGTGTCTCCACTAAATGGTGAACATCCATAAAAATCTTCTAATAATTCACATAAATCCATAATTAGTGGAGCCTCCACTAATTAATGGAGATTCCAATAATTCATAACACTTAATTTTTTTTAAGAATCATAATATTATCTTTTAATATATTGATTCATATAATATTATTATCTCAATTCTAACGCTATACTTAGATAGAAATTGTAAAATTTAATAAAATATTATTAAATATAAAATAAATGTGAAGTTCATTCATTAATAAAAGAAAAAAAATATTACATATTATGAGTATATTACAATTATCAAAAATAAAAATTATTTACCTTAAAAAGAATTGATTTCCACTTATAGTCTAATTGTTTGATTCCGTCCCGATGGAAAGCGCAACAATCTGCATTTCACATCGTTTTATTTAACATACTGTGCATAGGAAATTGCCCGGCTGAGAAAGAAAAGTGAGTAAAACAACAATGTTATGGTTGTTGGTAAATTTTGAAAAATTTTTATTTAAAATTATTATTATTGATAAATTAAAGTATACTATTATTGTGATTTAAAATATGGTTGATGGTTGACTCTTGTATGCAGGGGTGTTCATTATTCGATTTAAATCGAATCGAATCGATCATAATTTCGATTTTACGATTCGATTTTAGTGAAATTCGGTTCGGTTCGATTCGATTTTAGAATTTATATAAAAATTTAATTCGATTTTAGGTTTTCTAAAATAAAAAATCGAATTATATTTTTAAATTTTAAAATATATAATTAATATTAAAATGTTGTTAATTAATTAATTTCATAAATTGTGATTTTTTAAAAAATTTCTGTTCGATTTCGATTATTATGGTTCAATTTGGTTTGATTTTGTCCAAAATAAAGCCATTAATAATTGAGTTTAAGATCTTCTTCTTTGCAATTTACATCCGTGATTATAACTTTCTACTAAAATGTTTGGCCCAAAATTTTAAAATATTTAGACTTTAATTCATATTACATTTTATATTAAATTTGAATTGTAATTTATATTAAACTTTACTTGTTTAGGTTTAAATTTAATTTATATTATGTCAATGAATTTACAACAAAAAAAAAAATCAAATTCGGTTTAAAATCGAACCGAACCGAATTTAAAAAACATTCAAATTCAGTTCAATTTTATCGATTTTCTTTAAATTTCGATTAAATTTAATTTTGAAAAAAAAATAAAAACTAAAAAAAAATTGAAATTTAAAATCGAAAACCGAACCGAAACCCAATTAAACACCCCTACTTGTATGGCTATTGGTGTCCGTCACGTCTCTCCGATGGTCTACTTCTCTTTTTTATCTTTAATCTCTCTTTCATTTCCTCTCTTTTGTCAGTGTACCATAGGTATTGATGTCTGCAGTTTACGACAACTGGGAGAGGCTGGTCGAAGCCACGCTGCAGAGGGAGCAGCTCCTCTGAAGTGCTCTAAGAAGTTTCAGTGACCTTTCACTGGCATCTTCCTCATCCTTCAATTCCAGATCTTCCTCTAGCCGACTGTCCTCTTTCAACCTCCCAGAAGAGGAGCCATTTGCTGAGATGGAGAGTGCTATCAAATATACGACACTGGAAGCTTTCAAAAGATGGTGGGTAACCACCATCATTAACTTCCAATATTCAAGAAATGACTTATTTGTATATGTGATTGGCTCTACAATATCCACTGATCTGATTCATTTTCCATCATACAAATCCCCTAATTCGGTACTCCGTCATAATGTAGCAAAAACTTAATAGTGTTCATGCTACAATTGAGTAAACCCAAATTATCTGAGGGTGCATTTCACCTGGAGATGAAACTAAAATTTCAAGCAGAATGAGATTCATACGTTTTCTAAGTAGCAGCGATTGCTATTCAAATGGGATGTGCTATATGTTACTGGCTTGTTATTCTTTATCAGTTCTATTCAATAGTGTTCATACGAAAATTTCTACATTATCATCTTTATTACTGGCTTGTTTGTCCTGATATAAGCCCTGTTTACACCTTTAGTAATGGTTATAGATTCTCTTATTAATAAAAAAAAAATTAAAAAATTTTGCTGGATTGCCTGTGTGCAAAATGCATGACTCTGGGGAGCACACACATTGGTAAAGATCACATTTTGTCGAAGGTTACTGCAAAAGGAGATACACTAAAGGTGATCCGGGCTCTTAATGGTTGCTCTACAATTGAAGAATAGAGAGGAAAATGCTATAAAGAGGAAGGAAGACTTATCTTATCAAAATGGCCCTACGTGAAAATGGCTTATATTCCTAGAATGTTTAATTCTCTAATTGTAAGACCTTGCTTAGTGGGATAGAATTCAAAATCATTTTAGTTATTGCCTCCTCCTTCCCTTTGCAGTATTTCGTTATTGGGGGCGACAACACTTCTGTAACTGCTCCTTCTTCTAAATATTATTAACTTCTAATTTAGCAAAAAAAATAAAGAACAAACTATCCTGATAACCTTCGAACTAGTACGAAATCCAAATTTTGCCCTCCGTAAAAATATTTCTCAAACTTTTTAATCATCCAGATCTTACTATTCCGTCAGTTGATCAACAAACAACTAATAATTTCGTTAATTTTTAAGGGTATTTCAATAGTTTTGTATTTTAAATTAAAACATGTAATTATCTTATTTTTAATTCATTTTAAAATATTTTTTTCTTTTTATTTTTTCTTTTTCTTTCTTTTCTTCCTCTCCTTCTGTTGAAATTCCACCATCATTGCTACAACTTCAAAGTTCAAACCCATGAAGCAAATATGGATTTAGCCTTCAATCAAATCCCACTAAATCTGAATTTTGCCTTCAAAGTTCACACCATGTCCCAATTGCTGTCGTTTCTCCTCTACCTTCTGTGCTAACAAGCTTCGGCACTTGACCTCTAATGGAGCCCCACAATACCATTTCTTTTTCTTCTTATTTTTCTTCTTCTTCTTCTTCTCGTAGGTTTCTTTCTGTTGCAACTTTCGAATTCAATTTCTTGACAATTTTTTGTTGGCTAAAGGATCTATTTAGTTTAGTTTTTTTTTTTTTTTTGGGAGGGGGGATGGTTGTGGTAGTGGTGGTGGAGAAAGATCAACAATAGATAAAGGCCCAAAGGCCGTGGCGACGGCGGCCGTGGTACCAAAAAAGACAAAATTAATGCCCTTGGATGACTATTGTATGCAAAATTTGAACCTTTTTGTTTTAACTTTGATGTTCGTTTTGGATCCTTACTTTACTTGGAATTGTCATGTTGGTCAATGTTGTTTCTTTTGTTGGATAATTCATTTTTATTGCTACTTCCTCCGTCCCTATTTATTTATACAATTTAAGAAAAATTAGTTAGTCTCTTAAATTTATACAACTTTGTTTATACATTTCAAAAGTACACTTGGATTTAATGTTCTCCACAACAATTTTTTTTACTTTGTTTGCTCAACTCTCTCTATAAAGTTATTACACTCTCATTTTTTAAAGTTATTTAATACAAGGGTATAATAGTAAAATTAACATTAATGGCAACTAAATTTTTTCAATGTGACAAATAAAAAGGAACATTAAAACTTTTCATTTGTGACAGATAAATAGGGACGGAAGGAGTATATTGCATTAGTGAATTGAGGGCTTTTGAAATGTCTTTTAATGGGAATTGGACCCTTAGCATTTTTGTTCATCCATAATTATTTCTACGACTCAAATACTAAGGCATATGGCGTCTGAATTGAAGTTGAGTATGAGGGGTGATAGATTTGTGAAGGTTGAACAAAGCTAAATTTGAAAACATTTGCCAACATTCCTTTGAGATCGCATGTTGTTGATGATATCAGAGAGGTTTGTAGGGCAGACTTCTTCATATATTGGTCTTATAGATGAGCCAAGAATGTTTTGAATTGTAATTCTGTTCAGCTCGTCTACACAGAAGTTCATTTAATTTGGATTTGGCCTTCAATCGAGGGGCCTTTAATCTGCAATATAAAATGCAGACAAAGAGGCCTAAATTAAGAGGCATTGGGAAAGGCAAAGAAGGTGTAGTAGAGCAGATTAGAGGGTGATGAAAATAGAGTGGATTGGCTTGGGTGATATTTAATTATTTAATTGTTTAATCTGATTTTGCAGATTGGAGAGTTAGGTTTCTTCTGTAATTCCGGTGGAAATGGAACTGCTGCAAAAAGGCAAGAAACAAAATGGAGGGAGATGTATTTTGGAGACAAAATTTCTTTTATGCAAAAAGGCGCAAACAAATAAGCATAATAATAAATGTGTTGTAAACTATCAATAGGAGTAGTTAAGTCAAGAACTTATCGATTCTAGCCTTGAAAGAGACATATAATGTATTTGTAGACAATATTTTTGATTTAGTAAATAATGTTCGTTCTTGACCTATTCATTAAAATTTTAATTGGATAATCAAAATCATAAATAATGGTATAATTCACATCTTTTAGCTTATCTCATTATTATTTTTCAATAGGAGAAGTTTATTAGGTGCAAATTTTAGGACTTATTGAAATGGTTTCAAATTTGAAAGGGTAAAATAAAAACTAAGGAATGAGAGTACTCTTGAGGAAAAATATTCTTGAGTATTAATTTTTATTATTTGTTTTAATTATTCCTTATCAAAAGAGCAATATATCTCCGATCAATTGGACAAGTCATTTGTACATAGAAAACTACACATACGACTTTGCAATGGTGTTGCTTGAAATACTCTCTGGGCTATGAGTAATTGATCGAATTTGATCCTCTAGAGAAGAGAATCTTGTGGACTTGGACAAAACCTTTCTTACCGGATAGAAAGAGTTTCAGGATACTAATGGATCCAAGGGTAGATGGACAACAACCATCAAGAGCAGCATCCAACTACACTACTCATCCCCAAATGCCTTTCACCCCCAAGTAACTGACCATCCATGCAATAAGTTTTGGAGGCATTGAAACAAATTGGAACCCAAGAACTCCAAATCCAACCACAAAGTCCAATGGCAGGGGAGCCCATCAACATTTGCCCCAAACCAAGTCATACTAACAAAAATTGGCATAAATCTATGTAGGTTCGATTATAATTCCAATTAAAGAAAATGGATAATCTATAAACTTGCTTGAAATGTTACTATCAGGTCCTAGATTTGTTGCCGGTTCAGAATCAAATTAGGATGAATAAAAGAGAAATTTCCAAGTTAGAGTAGCATTCCAATTCAATTGAAATCCTAATTTAGAAACATAATCCATATCTGATTTGAAATCATATTTTGAATTAGATAATATCTAGGATTTGATCCAAAATATCATGGATATGTTTTTAGAAGTCCTTAAAAAAGGTTGTTATAGGCTATCAAAAAATCTTAGGAATTAATCTCTCTTTTTGTTACAAAAGTGAAATATATCATAGACAAAATGAAACCTCCATTTCTAAGTAAGAAATTTCAAATTTTAGCTAGTAGTAGAATTTGAGGTATCAATCTAAATTGATTCTAGTGGATACCATAGAAACAAGGTTCGTGAGGTCCTACTTGTTATTTGGATCAAAGGATCAGTAAGAAGGGATCAGCAAAATGTAATGAAAATGTACAATCTGTAACCAAATCAATTAGTTCCAACATGTTAAGATCCTTAGTAGAAATAGATCAATTTTATTTTCGTTGCTATTTTGTGTGTTTAGATATGGTTTTCCTCTAACAGAACAAGTAACTATCCTTCCCACCTAGACTATTCTTGTTGTCAGACTTGATGATTTTTTTCACCCTTAGGAGGTTTTATGACAGGACACACATAAGCTTTCCTAGTAACTAACTCAACAAACAAAATTTCATTGGTTATCTCTTTTTTAGGATCAGATAAGTCATTAACTACTGAAATAACAACATGTGTCGAATCTTGCTCCTCGTTTCTTTTTTTTACCCCCTTGATGTATTCCTCAAGCCGTGCAATATGTGAAGCTAGTCGTGACAAGTCTAAGAAATCATGTACGATCAATGCTTTTTTTAACTAAGAATGCATCCTGCTAACTACAATCCTCACATACTTAGATTTAAGTAGCCTGGTTGAACATTTGTTTTTGAGTCTCTTGAACTGTTCCAAGAATTCGATAACAATTTCTCCCAATTTTTATTCTATGGCCTGTAAATCAGCGATTGACATTTCTGGGATCAACCGATAAAATCTCCCATGGGAAAAGCTTTCCATCTTGGCCCATGTATGTACTGAATTTGGCAACAAGCTTACATACCAAGTAAAAGCTACGCTTGTCAAAAACAAAAGAAATAACTGAAACTTGTAATATTCGTTAGTAACTGCCTTACCATACTAGGCAGTGGACTTTCCCACATGCTCCATGGTCATCTTTTCATTGTCATCAGAAAAAGTTGTGAAATCAAGTATTTTGAATCCCTTAGGTAACGCTACAACTAAGTCGATCTATTCCGGGTATGGTTTCTAATACGTTGGCCTGTTAGTTGTAGTAATGTTTAAACTAAATTGCTTTCTTAGTGCATCAGCAATAGCTTGGGAGTCCACCTGTTTATTGGTTGCCTATGGATACGAAGTGCTATGCTAAATGGCTAGCAACTAATTTCTCCTAGCCTGTTGAGGCCTATGGATCACCAAAAGTGCACAATTTCCACCATCATTCACCTTCTTCCGAACAAAAATCATTAATAGTGAATGAATCTGATCCAAAACGTCCATCTTTTTTATAGAATAGATAATAAGGAAGACAAAATACAGCATCTTTACTAGGAGAATATTCTAACCATGAAGGAAATGACTTAAACCATGAGGCTTGAAAGCTACGAGAATGTTTTCCTCCTGGTTTTGGATAATTAGATTGCAAATACTGATATGGGTCGGCCTTAATATAAGCTCTACGAACTTCATCACGACTATCAACAGGATATTCACATATTTGCTATCGCAACCCTGGATCACGTTCCCAAGAATTGATATCAAATCCTACTTGAACTACTCGTGGAGTTTTTGCGAGAGGATTTTCAGAATTTGAAGGATCAAGATCAACGGAATGTAACTCTTCACTAGATTTTTGAAGTTTTAACAATTTTCCTTTTGAAGAATGCATCAATCATACATGATCTTTTCATTTACGATTTAAAAAGGAAAAAAATTACAATCTTTTAATGCATAATTTAGATATAATTAGTTAAAATGTCTATATAAATCTAAATATTAATGTAGAAAAAAAAAACCCTCTTTCTCTTGTACATCCACTTACACCCAATGGGTTTTATCCCTTTAGGTGAAGCTACAAGATCCCAAACTTGATTGAAGTACATAGACTCAATCTTGGCTTTCTTTGCTTCATGCCATAGATTTGTATCGGCATCAGCAATTGCCTCCTCGTATCTAGTGGGGTTTTGTTCCTGATGGTTACAGACCAGCTCAAAAGCTTCTCCATACCATCTATCTAGAACCCTAGACACTCTCCCACTACGACGAGGCACCATTTGAACAGGCTCTTGAGGTTGTGCCTCTTCTTGTTCCACAATAGGATCAGAAGAAGTTACTTCCGAAGATAACTTCTTCTCGAGTTCCAACCTAGTTGAACCTTTCGTGGAAGTACTTTGATCATCCTTTAAGTATCTAACATTGGTACTAACCAATACTTTCTGCTCCTTAGGATGATAGAAGTAACCACCCTTTGTTCCTTTTGGATACCCAACAAAATAGCATGGTTCTGATCTTGGTTCCAACTTGTCTCCCTTGATCAGTACATAAGCTAGACAACCCCATATCCTGAGATGATTCAAACTTGGCTTACGCCCAGTCCACATCTCATAGGAAGTCCTAGGTACTGACTTGGAAGGCACCAAGTTCAGAATGTATACCGCTATTTCCAGGGCATATCCCCAAAAAGATACTGGAAGAGTAGCATGAGACATCATGTTTCTGACCATTTCCATCAATGTCCTATTCCTTCTCTCTGCTACTCTATTCTGCTGGGGTGTCCCCAGCACAGAGAGCTGGGATACTATCCCATGATGTACCATGTAGTCTTTGAATTCACCTAGGAGGTACTCCCCACCACGATCCGATCGTAAGGTCTTGATTAATTTACCTGTCCGACGCTCCACTTCAGCCTTAAACTCTTTGAACTTGTCAAAAGAGTCTCATTAAGTAAATGTAACCAAACCTTGTACAATCATCTATGAAAGTGATAAAGAACTCAAAACCTCCTCTAGCTGGTGTAGACAATGGACCACACACATCAGTGTGAATAAGACTCAGTACCTCCTTGGCCCTATCCGCCTTTGGGATAAAAGACCTTTTGGTCATCTTTCCCATTAGGCAGGATTCACACTGAGGCCAATTTTCTTATCTCAATGAGCCCAAAGGCCCATCATGGATTAGCCTCTGAATCCTGATTGAGTTGATGTGACCCAACCTCAGACGCCAAATATATGAGTAATTGATATTGGTCTTTCTCTTCTTAGTTAAAGGTTCAGATTGAGCGTTGTTTGATTAGTTGTTAATCGGGTTTAAATAGAATAAATCTCCATACATGTGCCCAGTACATAATATTTCTCCATCTCTACAGATAGAAATACCAGAATGGAAAGATACAGAATATCATTGATTTATAAGTTTTGCAACTAAAATTAAATTCTGACGAAAACCAGGTACATATAAAATACCTATTAAAAGCACTTTCTTATTACAATAAAAAACAAGTTCTAGTTCTCCCACTGCAAGGGCCCAGACTTGTGCTCCATTTCCCACACGTAATCCATGCTCGCCCTTCTTGAGTTATCTTATCTTCCTAAACCCCTCCAAGGAGTTACAGATATGATCAGTGGCTCCTAAATCAACAATCCAAGTGAAAGTTGATCCAACCATTGATATAGACTCTAGATAGTAAACATTACATGTGGGGCTTTTCTTGGCTTGAAGATCTGAACACTCTTTTTTCCAGTGTCCCTTCTTCCCACATTTAAAACATTTGTCATTTGGTTTGTCTTTGAGCTGGGTCTTGGGTTGGGCTGCTGCGTATCCCTTCTTCCTTTTGAACTTTCTCGGCTTGGACCCAGTTCTTGAGGAAGAAGCCTTAGCAATTATGGCCATTGAATGTGGCTTCATAACCTTCTCTGCCATTTGAAGTTCCTTTATCAACTCAATCAAACTCATATTGTAACTTGTAGTTTAATTTGAATTTAGTAAAGGAACCCGGTAGAGATTCGAGAATCATGTCTACATGGCTCTCGGGGTCAATGATAGCCCCTAAGATTTCTGCCTCCTCGAAAGCAACAATCATCTTGAGCATATGCTCCCTGATTGATACTCCCTCAGTCATCTTAGCGTTTATTGTAGTTCGAAGAGCCTCCTGCTTTGCGGGCCAGCTCTTATCAGCGAACATAGTGGCCAATGAATGACTAATGTCATACGCAGAAGCCATGTGCTCGTGTTTAGACTGGAGCACATTAGACATGGAGGCTAACATATAGCAACGTGCCATGTCATTAGCCTTCTTCCATGCCTTTTCAACCTCTCGCTCTTCGTCGGTGGGACTTTCCCCGATTTCAGGGCAGGTCTCGTAAAGGACATACTTATACTCCACGGCTGTGAGTATTATATCCAAGTTCCTCTTCCAATCCACATAATTTGGTCCCGTTAACTTATTCTCATGGAGAATAACGGCCAAAGGACTAAAAGAACTTCCCACCATTTCTGAAAAATCGAAAAATATAAGAAAGGATTTAGTTTGTGAAAATAAATTGTACAATGAAATTAATTTAGCTCTTAGGAAAACTGACATAGCTTCTTTGGAAGATTAACAGTTCCCTAAGCTAAGTGTATTAACCACAAATTAATTTCCCTTCTAGGTAATGATCTAGAGGATAATTCCATTGTGGGATGGCCGTTTCCTCTCATTTCCTACGAACATTCCTCGCACTATAACCTCCAACGTGGGCTGGCCGATTATAGTACGTGTCCCTGGTCATTAATTACATCCTTCCATTAGATCTAAATCCTTGTGGTATCCCCATCCTATACGGGTTAACTCCCAGGGTGACGCGAGGGGACCCACGATCTCTAATGAGGATCATAATGGAAGCCGTGGGGCCGTTGGAACCCCTCTCCCACTTAGTCTTTTAGAATAAAGTTTTCTTGGAAAAATATCCTTTTGAAATTTTCATTAAGTTTTTCCTTCACTTAAAAGTAAAATATCTAAGTCCATTAAAATCTCAATGTCGAGGATTATATCCTTTGAGAGTTTTTCCATGGACTAATTTTATTTAAGTTAAAACTTAATGATTTCAAAAATTTTCCAATTAAAACATTCCTCGAGACTTTGGTCTCAATTTTATTTAACAAATAATTTTTCTTGTGCAAAATAAAATAAAATGGCTTTCTATTTTTAACTTACAAAAATATCAAAATCCAACATATTTTCTATGCCAAGGATTAAATCCTTTGAGAAAATATCTAAGGATTAATTTTGTTCAAGTTAAAATAACCATTTAATTTTTTCCAAGAAAAAAAATTTTCCTTGCATAAATATTCCCTAAGACTTTGATCTTTGAGAAACTGCGCACATAGGTATACAAAATAATTAGCATGCCAAAAAACAGTAAACGTTTTCATGCTTTTCTATTTTTATACTTAAGTGCCCAAATAATAGAATTAAATACATTAGAGTAGTCATGTTTTGATCACCATTTGTATCAAGTTAGTAGTCATGTTTTGGCTATTTCCCCTCTACCAAGCTTGGAAGAAGCCTACTCTTTAGTTCGGCGTGAAGTGCAGAGACAGGTCACTATGGGAATAGAAAATCATTCTGAAGCTTCAGCTCTAACGATTCAAAAGAGCACCTCTCAGCTGACTCCTTCTGTTTCTGTGAATTCTGTCGCTTCCAATTCTCGCTTCTGCACTCATTGCAATAGTACCAGGCATACCATAGAGGTTTGTTGGAAGAAGCATGGATATCCGGAGTGGTATAAACTTAAACAAGCTGAGAGAAAAAATAAGAAATCTGCTTAGATTGCTGTTATTGATACTTCTCCACCTTTTGCTTCTCATGTCTCTCAAGTGTCTGCTCACCAAGGTAATTCTAACACTTGGGTTATTGATTCAGGGGCCACTGACCATATGACTAGTAATTCTTCTATCTGTGCCTCTCTAATGTCTTCACCTATCAAGTCTGTACAGGTTGCTAATGGGACCTCTATGCCAATTACAAGAGTCGAGAGTGTCTCAATTTCTCCTACATTCTCCATGTCATCTGTCTTACTTGCACCTGCTCTTTCTAATAGTCTTCTTTCCATTAGTAAGATTACCAAAAGTCTTAATTGTTCTGCAATATTTGATTCTACTCATTGTATTTTTCAAGACAAACGTACGAAGAGGACGATTGGCATTGGTAGGGAAAGAGGCGGTCTTTATTACTTAGAGGGAGCTACGCAGTTTCAATCTAAACCTAGCCATGGCCTTCAAGTAGAGAGCAAGTCATTTGATAGAGAGAAGATTCTTTTATGGCATCGTCGTCTAGGGCATCCATCTTTTCCTTATTTAGAGCGTTTATTTCCAAAATTGTTTCGCAATGTTGCTATCTCTAGTTTAAGATGTGAACAATGCATTTATGCTAAAAATCATCGTGTTCCTTTCAAAACTAGTTTCAATAAGAGTTCTATTCATTTTTCGTGTGTTTACACTGATGTATGGGGTCCTTTTTCTACTTCATCTGCTTCTGGCTATAAATACTTTGTGTCTTTTATTGATGACTGCACTAGAGTGAGCTGGGTATTTTTGATGAAATCTAAAAGTGATGTTATACAAGTGATTCCTCAATTTTACAAAATGATTGTGACATAGTTTCATACTCAGGTCCAAGTTTTTCATTCTAATAATGGTCGTGAGTTTGTAAATCAATCTCTTACCCAGTTCTTCCTAGAACATGGCATCCTCCACCAAACAACTTGTGCCTACACACCACAACAAAATGGGGTAGCAGAGCATAAGAATCATCATATCCTTGACGTTGCTCGGACTTTAAGCTTTACTATGCATGTTCCTAAACGTTTTTGGGCTGAGGCTGTCATGACTACTATCTTCCTTATTAATCGCATGCCCACTTATATCCTTAATTTTCAAACCCTTTTACGGATGTTGTCACAATTTCACTCTATCCCTTCTGCTCTAAATATTTGTCCTAAGGTCTTTGGTTGTGTATGTTATGTTCATGTCCACTTTATATATCGGGATAAGCTTGATCCATGTGCTCTCAAATGTATTTTTCTTGGTTACTCTAATTCTCAAAAAGGCTATAAATGTTTTCATCCTCCTACAGGTAAATATTATATTTCCATGGATGTTTAGTTTTGTGAACAAGAGTCGTATTTTTTTGGAGATGTCTCTATGATTCCTCTTCAGGGGGAGATTAGTAGTAAGGAAGAGGAACGGTTATGGTTAGAAGAGAAGAAATTGTGGATGTCGAGTAAGGGGGAGAACTCAGCTATTGTGGAGAATAAGGAATCTTTAGATGATACTTGTTCAGCTGAGGTTGAGTTTAAATTTAAATAGGGAAATGATGAAAGACCAACTACGTTATTTCAAAAAGGCTATACAAGAAGAAAATAGAATACCATTGTTATGCCTCCTCTTGATTCTAGTGCCCCTCTTGATGATGCTACCATGCCATCGGATGACTCTTCTACTATTAACCCTGAGGTATGTGTTCCTTCTCTTCCCACTTCAACTTTAGAGATAGATTCTACTACTTTGACTCTACCAGTTATGGATCACGATCATGGTAGAAGATATCCCCTTCATGAACATAGAGAACCTGATAGGTTGGGTTTTTCCAAGTCATCTTTTAATGTCACTTGTCCTATTTCTGATTTTATCTCTTATCACCGTTTATCTAAGGCTCATCTAGCTTTTGATCTTCAGTTGTCTTTTGTGTCTATTTCTAGTCATTTTCAGGAAGCCCTTGGAGACCCTAAGTGGAAGATTGCTATGGATGAGGAGATGAAGGCCCTTCAAAAAAATTCTACTTGGGAGATAGTTGAGTTGCCACGGGAGAAGAGGATAGTAGGATGCAAGTGGGTGTTTACAGTGAAATACAAGTCAGATGGGACAGTTGAAAGGTATAAGGCTAGACTGGTGGCCAAGGGTTACACTCAAACCCATGGGATTGACTATCATGAGACTTTTGCTCCTGTGGCTAAGATGAACACCGTTGAAGTCATTCTATCTCTTGCAGTCAATCTAGACTGGCTATTACGCCAATTTGATGTAAAAAATGCTTTTCTCCATGGTGATTTGACCGAGGAGGTGTATATGGATCCTCCTCCAGGATTTACATTAGGAAAAGGTAAGGTGTGTAAGCTGAAAAAGGCATTGTATGGGTTGAAACAATCGGCAAGGGCATGGTTTGGCAAGTTGAGCTACTCGATGAAGGCGTATGGTTTTAAGCAAGCTTTAGCGGATCATACTTTGTTTTATAAGTGGGAGCATGATGATATTACCTTGCTTATTGTTTATGTTGATGATATGATTGTTACAGGTAGTAATGCTGGTGAGATAGAGAAACTTCGAAGCTATTTGGCCAAGGAATTTGAGATGAAGGACTTGGGGGTTCTAAAATACTTCTTGGGTGTTGAAGTATCTCGGTCCAAGCAAGGACTTTTCCTCTCTCAACGGAAGTATATTTTAGATCTCTTAGTCGAAACCGGTAATTCGCTCGTGAACCTATAAATACTCCTATTGAGATGAATCATGGCCTGGCTATCTATCCTGATCAGGTTCCAACTAACAATGAGAGATATCAGAGACTAATGGGGAAGTTGATTTATCTGACTCATACTAAGCCTGATCTATCATATGCAGTTAGTGTTGTCAGTCAGTTTATGCACAATCCAAGTGATAGACACATGAATACAGTGAATCGTATTTTGACTTATCTGAAGTCCTCTCCATGTAAAGGTATTATGTTCTCCAAACATAGGCACTTGGATATTGTCAGTTACACAGACTCTGACTTTGCTGGCTCTAAGTTAGATAGAAAGTCTACTTCAGGCTATGTGTCATTTGTTGGAGGTAATTTGGTGACTTAGAGGAGTAAGAAACAGAATGTAGTGTCATTATCTAGTGTAGAAGCTGAATACAGGGCTCTTCATCATGCAACCACAGAGCTTGCTTGGTTAAAAATTCTCTTGACAGAACTCGGGTTTGGTCCAAAGAAACCTATGGTACTGTATTGTGATAACACAACAGCTATTGAGATCGCTAACAATCCAGTTCAACATGATCGAACTAAGCACATTGAACTTGACAGGAATTATATCAAGGATAGTCTGGATTCTGGTATGATAGAGGTTCCGTACATTAAGAGTGCAGAGCAACTGGCTGACATAATGACTCATGCTGTTACTAGTGGACCATTTTATGCATCATTGTCCAAGTTGGGCATGTGTGATATCTATGCACCAACTTGAGGGGGAGACTTAGCATATATAGCTGCACATATTTAGGAATTATAGCTGTAATTATTTCCTGTAATTATTTCTATATTTGTAATGTATAGTTGGCTTACCTTAAATAGGTCTAGGTATCTTGTATAAATACCTTGAGATATATGGAATAAATACAAGAGTGTTTTTAAGCTAATTAGTAATTGGATTGGATGATCAATGGTACAAGAGGGATATGTAGTGTGTTCATCATCCTATGCAGAATGTAAGTGTCAATAAGTCTAGTCTTATTGAAACCACTAGCATTGGGTACAACATTGAACCCAAACATATAAACTAGAGCTTTAAAGTTGGCTGCCAGATCATTGTTTGAATAGAAACTATTAGCTTGAAAGGCATTATGCTTATATAATCCTAAGGTGGCTCTAGTCCCGCTAGCATCCTAATTCGGGTCAGAAAGAATCTTTTAATTATTCACATCAATCCCTTGCCAAGTATCATCGTCAAAAACCTGGAAGAGATTAGCTAATTGGTTTTGAGTGATGACAATGGGGACTCCTTTCACTCTCGTTTCAATATGGGAAAGATGTTTATTGCCCTTATCGATCATATTAGCATAAAATTTCTTGATGAGTACAGGACAATACTTCCCTTTCAATTGTACAATTGAAACCCATCCTAGCCTTCTAAACATCATGCCTAATTTAAGTGCACGGTCTAAGATGGGTGAGAAAGTACGCTCGACAATATTGTACCATTCCTCACAAGATGCATCTATAAACTCAATTGATCTTAAGAACAAATGATCAACGGATGACGAGGCTGAGGAAGAGGAAGCTATCGCCCTTTTAGAAGAATGACCCCTCGCTCGAGACATGGTCAAGTAAGGAATGGGGGAAATAGGAAGAGAGAACAAGCAAGCTCAAAGACTGAAAACAGGGCAACTACCCCTTCAAATACACTCCGCAAATCTCACTCAACCCTCAACCAATCTCACAATTCACAAAACCCAAACTCCTTCAATATATATCACCTCCAATAAATAATTCAATCAATCACCTCCAATCAATTCAACACAACCTGCACAATACACGTAAAGTTCGTTGTAAAGCATAAATGTGTTGAATATCCTCAATGCATGCAAGTAGACATGATCATGTTAATGAAAGTAGTATCATGGCATTATGTGATAAACAACGCGCGTTCCATATATATATAGCCCATATGTAACCAACACAATTAGCCACAATTCCTCCCTTAGCTATATGCATGGAGTCCCTAATAACCATAAGCACGAATCAAGTAGTAAAGAATCATTAACTTCTAATCTAGTCCAACTCATGAGGCTCAAGGAGTAATGCACAATTCAATCATAGCATACACATTCCCAAATTTTGGCCCACAGTGTTTCTAAAATTAGACAAAGTCATGTACAACATTTTTAACCGTAGGAATTGAATAAAAAATCATACATTTATGCTCGTGTATGCATGGACAAGTAAAAGATGTGAGCCTTTTGTAGAAATTTAAGCTCTTTGCTTGTAGATTGAATATTTTGTTATTGTGAAAATTGGAAGATTTTGAGAGTTTTGATCCATATGATCAACAAAAGAGAAGTAGATTGATGTTATGGAAGTGTTTAGGAGGTGAAAAATTAAATTTTGGGAAGTGGGGGATGTGAAGCCGGCGCGAGCTTGAGAGAATTTGAGAGGGAGATTGGATGTTTTGAAGAAAATGTGGCCAAAATGGCCCTTAAGAGTGCGCCTACTCGACAGGAACAGGCGCCGGTCCGAGCTCTTGGAGCTGGCGCCGGCTTGGTTCTGTTTGGTTCTCCAGAATTATTTTTATTTTTTCAAGTAATTAATGAAAATGAGGAAAACACAACAATGCTGAATAATGCACTTAAATAATAAAAAAAAAAACTCAATCAAAACGACATGAATAAAAAATTGTCTCAAGCACAAAAACGGAAAGTAAAGGAAAGTAAAAAGGCTTCAATGTTTCCCACGACTTTGATCCCGTGGGTTTTCCTCAGTATTCCCTGGTAATGTCCCTGCTTGACGATCTCCTAGGAGTTTGGCTAGTTGACCAATTTGGTTCTCCAAATTACACATGGAGGCCTCTAGGTTCCTTGTTGTCACATCAACTCCTTAGAACTTAGTCTCTGTGGTACTTACCAATTGGCCAATCAACTCTTCCAATGGTAGTTTGGAGGTGCTGCAGTGTTGTTCATGGGATTTTGGTTCCTTTGATTTCTTCCAAAATTGAAAGAACCTTGCCTAGGTTGATTCCCATTGCTCCAAGAGAAATTAGAGTGATTTCTCCAATAGAGTTATAAGGATTGTTACCTGGCCGGACATTACCTACAAAAGTCGCTTGTTCCGAAGTTTCTTGGAGTGACCCCATATTTTAGCATTCATGATTGGAGTGTCCTTCTCCATAGAAATCACAACTTACGTTTAAAACCTGGCCTTGAAGCATCACCATCTATTCCATCTTCTGAGTTAAGGCGTCCACCTTAGCCTCTAATGCTGCCACAGCATCCACTTTGTGCACTCCTTGCACACGAGCTCTAGACCTTGCACTTCCTCAAGAATAGTTATTAGAAGCAAATACCTATTCTGGGGTCTTATGATTGATGGAACCCCCTGCAGAAAAGTCCACCACTTGCTGTGTTGCGAATGTGAGGCCATTCAAAAAGATAAGCATTTGTATTCCCAACTCGAATCCATAGTGTGGGCATTTTCTTAACATCTCATTAAATCTCTCCCAACTTTCATATAAGGGTTCAGAATCTAATTGTTGGAAGGCAAAGATTTCGTTCCTAAGTTTGGTTGTCCTAGCTGGAGGAAAATATTTGGCCAAAAATTTTTCAGCTAGGCATTCCAAGTGGTGATGGAATCGATAGGTAAAGACTTTAACCAAGATTTAGTTCTATCTCTCAAGGAAAAAGGAAAAAGTCTTAACATTATGGCATCCTCAGAAACACCATTCATTTTGAAAGTATCACAAATCTCAAGAAAACTCGCTAAGTGAGCATTGGGATCCTCTTCAGGTAACCCGTCAAATTGAACCATATTTTGAATCATTTGGATAATGTTGGGCTTTATTTCAAAATTATTTGCATCTACCATAGGCCTAGTGATACTTGAGCATGTGCCCAAGATTGCGGGTTTCACAAGGTCATCCATAACCCTCTTATCATTTCCAGCATTATTATTTTGAGCACCATCCATTTCGACGATCAAGTTCCTTTGAATTATCTGACAAATTTTTAATAATGTCCTTTCGATTTCAGGGTCAAAATCGACTATCTCGCCTTCGAATTTTCGGGTCATGTACCAAGGGTAACACCTAAGAAAACAAGAAGTAAGTTAGATACATAGTTATTGACTAAAATAAAATTACAAGATTACAAGATTAGTTAATAGATCATAGTCAAAGTTAGTAAGTTAGGTTACAAGGGTATACATAGATACACGAAATACAAAAAGATAGCACCTTTTTGAGAAAAGAACAATTGTACATATCTTACATATTTACATATTTTCATATTTACATGGTTAAATCAACAAAATTCAAGCTTTCATGCTATTGTTCCCTGGCAACGGTGCCAAAAACTTGATGTGTCCGGATTTTGGTATAAAAATCATATAAAAACTAAGTACATTTCCAATCAAGTTTAAATTAAAACGTTCAACTCAAATCATACATATGAGCAAGCGTACTCATCATTAACCTAGCATAGGGTTCAAACGAGTGTCGATCCTCAAGGAACAAGTAGACATTAATCACATTTTCTTTCATTGTTTAACCGACTCGATAAAGTGAAAAAAATAAAAAGGAAAATAAAATAAAAATATATACATATCAAAGATAGAGAAGTATGTAATTCAAACCATTGTTTAGACAAACATGATCTCAAAGTACCTAACCATTATCATAACTAATTATTCTCTTGGCATCATGAAGGATTAAGATAGATTCACTTCTTTTCCAATCTATGAATCCCTATCTTCTAGATAACTTAGCATCACATTCCTGTCTCAACTAGTCTTACCCAAAAGATGCATTAAATACAATCATTTGATTAAATTTCTATTCCTGACAAACTTAAAACATGAAATTAACCAATGAATCCATTCCTGACAGACATCAATTGACCTTTAATTACCCTATTCTTAGCAATTAACTCCTTTTCCAAGCGAGTTAAAAGACAACAAATATGAAATCAATGAATTGAAACCACCATCAACCCCCTTT
This sequence comes from Voacanga thouarsii, assembly GCA_026120185.1. Lineage (NCBI taxonomy): Eukaryota > Viridiplantae > Streptophyta > Magnoliopsida > Gentianales > Apocynaceae > Voacanga > Voacanga thouarsii. The sequence continues at coordinate 65,599 of JANUWF010002717.1, read as the reverse complement.
CTAAGCGAGTTAACAGAAAGAAACAACCAATTAATCTCGTAATTAGCACAAGTAATTAAATACCAAGAAGAACAATCAACTAATCAAAAGATCAAATAACTCTAAAAATCATGAATATCTAAACAATGTCAAATTACAATAAAACAATTAACATATCATTGTTCAAGAAAAAGAAAACAAAGTAAAAGAAAGCACTCATAGACAAGTATCCTTCTTCTTCCTTTGAAAACCTTCTTGCACAACCCTCCTTGAATTGAAGAATTACTCATTTGATTGAGTGATTTTCTATGATGATCAATAAATTTCTCCCTTTTTCCCTTGTGTTTTTCATCTATTTATAGGCTTGGGCAGTGCATAAACTCGTAGGTACAATGTTCTTGGCCGAGTAGAAGTTGGAAGATACTAAAACTCTACATATTATCAAAAACCGCGTAGAAAAATCAAGCACCGCCTTAACTTCAGGGCACAGTTGGCGCCACTTTGACTTTTGGAGCCGGCGCCAGTTCCACTCTGTTTTGATCTGTTTTGGCAATTTTTCCCGCCGCTTTGAAGTTCATGTCAACAGCGCATGGCCGGTGTCGATTCTAGTGCCCTAGCCGGCGCCGCCTCTCCTATGTTTTGCGACATTTTTGCTTCGTTTTACCCCAAAAATCTATAATAATGAACAAAATACCATTCCAAGGGTAAAATCTCAAATATAAAGGAATATAACTAGTTATTGAACAAACTATATCACAAAAGAACCTCAAATAACTAGGAACAATATGACTAATTTAGCCCATATCAGAAGTTAAACGTTCTCTGGTATATGGAGTTTATTTGTTGCTTTTGTGACATTTTTACAAAACTTTCTTGGCAACAAAAATTTGCTAACAACACCAAGAAATATTACCTAGGTGTATCGGTCAGCTGTCGTTCATTACTACTCTCATTTCTTCATATAAATGGAGGAAACTTCTATAAGTTGGAATTTGAGTAATTTTTAGGATGGTGTGTTTTTCCTTAGCTGACTGAAATAGGATTAGAAAACAAAAGATATAGCAAAAGCAGAACCAATTTAGTTTGTAGGCTTTACGTTTACAATTGTAGTGATTAGAAGTTACATGATTTTATAGGATGAATTGAGGCAATTAAACAGAAGTGACTACGAGCCAGATTGACCTCAACATTGTAATTGGTTCCTTCTTGTGCTCCATGGTACTCGTAGTAAGTTCATTTGCCTTGTCTTTTCTTCTCAATATGTCATAAGCAACTAAAAAGAGTACTTAATCTATGCATAAATATTAGAGTACTTCTCAATTGCTGGCACATGTTGTTTCCTTGTGGATTTTTTTTTTTTTTTGGGGGGGGGGATTGGTCCTTCTGACATTCTGCTTTGTTCTGCTTCTCAACGGAATGTTTTTAGGATGTTTATGTGAAACAATGTGATAAATTTTTTACTTTGTAAATACATGTTATACTGTTGCTAAATCCCATGAGCACCTAAATTAGGATGAGCTCTGCATTTGTGTTTATCTAGCGGGTATTTCCTAGAAAAGCTTTGTATGTTTATGTTGAAAACATCAGCATATCCACATTGGGTGAATTTATCTAATTCACTTAATAGGTTTTTTTCACTGTCATAAAGTATAGTATCAAAAGATACTTTGTCTTGGTTAAAATGTTGAAGAATTTTAACTTCAATATGAATACTATTTTACAGAAAACACCAGTGGCTTTTGTTAAGGAATTTGGTGGAATGATACACAAGAAGGCTACACTGGAAGGAATTTGATGGAGTTTGTTGTCCTGAATCTGATGATTACTTAGGTATTATTACTCCCTTTCTCCACCTTTCATGATTGGAGTACTTAGGGAGAAAAAAAAAGAATTTATCAATCCACAAAATACTCGGGATTTGTTTAAGGCAAATAAAACTTTCACAATGCAATAGCAAAACTGGATGCCTCTAGCTTTCCATAAGCACCCTACTACCAAATGTTTCATATAGTTGGATTGTTTTCGTGATATCTACACTTCTAAAGCAATCGCTTCCGGTGCTGAAGAGCCAAATCCACAAAGCTCAAAGCTCTCCACCAGGAATACTTCAACTAACTTTTTTCTTTTACCAAATGGTATTTTGGTAAAAAAAGAGTAATCATGTCTTTTCTCTCCAAACTCTCAAATAAAAAAAGATCTCTTCTATTATTTTCTCTCCTAAACTCTCAAACAAATTTAGATATATATCATTTTTTTTCTTTTCTCTTCTAATTTAAAATTTCTCTTTTCTTCTTTCCTTTTCTCTTCTAAACTTGCAAACTAGCCCTTAGTGATACACTCGAATAGTGGTTATGAGTTTCTTTGTTAAAAAAAATCAATATTCCAATTTTAAAACTATTTATCTATTCCTCATTTATGTTCGCAAAAGTTTGATAATTTTACACAGTCATTTATTAGCTTCGTTTTAAATAGTTACAATTATTCTATATGCCATTTTTTTCACTTTATAATTTGTTGTCCCAAACCCAAAAAAAAAAAAAGAGTGATGCCATGATTTAGCTATCTTATATTATCTCATGCATATATTTCCAACATGACTTACATTTTAATGCTTTTACTTGAGAGTGACTCCACCAAAAAAAAAAAAAATGCAAAAATAGGATATGGTAATACAATTTTTGTGCAAAAAAATCTAAGGTGTATTTGGATTGAGATTATATTTATTTTTTAATATAAATATGATTTTGAATTTTATAAAAAATTATAAACTCAAATATTAATATTGAAATCTACTTTTAGTAAATAATAAAAAAAATCAATATTTCATAAATAAAATTTCTTTAAATCAAATCTATTTTTTGGTCGAAACATGTCTAGAGTAATAGTCTTTTAAAAAAATTGCTACCCCAGTTCACCTAATTTGAAAAGCAAAATTTTCCTTGTAATATCCCAAATTCATTCAACTTAATTGGAAATATGACATAATCATCATTCTCTATTCATTAGCATAGTTTTCAATAAGTTACAATCACACAAGTTTTATGTTTCATTTATTTACTTTATAAATTTATCAATGCAGATGAAAAGAATTAAAAAATAATAATAGATAATGCAATGAATTACGCATTTTCAACGTGATTTAAATGTTGCTACTTTTACTTGATCATAACTTTGACTAGAACTAAATAAATAATATTTGCATTAATGGAAGGATACCGTAGTATCATTTCTTGCAAAGAAATCAAAACTTAAAGCAAAATTTTCCTCGTAATATCCCAAATTCAACGAACTTGGAAAAGTTTCATATTTTGATTGTTAAAGTGATCAATAATTTTGAAACTTAATGATATTTTGATATTGTGAACCATTCAAATCCTATATAAACCTAAGTGCACTTCTCCCAAATACAAGTAAAACTTGAAGAAGTAAATTTGGAGAGATGGTTTACAATAGCATTGTGGAGATGGCTGTGGCAATGTTGGGTGGCCCTCTCTTCCCCAACATCTTCATCAAATACTTCTGCTTACAAGGCTAAAGAGATCAAGAGGATGCTGCTGTTGCTGTTCATGTTATATCACCTTCTTCGTGGTGGATAAATAAACAAACACATGTTCTCTCTCTTCTTTTCTTTTTGTGTTTTTTTTTTGGGGGGATAAAACTATTGTTCTTTATTGAAATGCAAAGATGAATAAAAGCTTATGTTTTTCATTTGCTAAGAATTTTGCGCTGCAGGTAAGGACAAATTTAGGGGGTGAGAGGACGGTTGTCCTTTCCCAAAATATTTAAATATTAGTACTTATTTTCTTTGAAAATTTGCAACTTTTTAAATTTTACCTTTCATCTCTCCCTTTCTAATTTGTAATACTATTATCTACTTATTTATCTCTGTAATTTTACCCTTTAAGTTCAAGATTCTGGTTCAATTGCTGGCTACCCACAGTGTTCAAACGTGAATTCTCGTCCAATTATAAACAAAATAGGACATGGAAATCAATTAGTGACAAGATGATAGTAGATTATAAATTCAATTAATATATTATTTTTTAAATATAAAAAATAATTTAGTTGGTACTGAGTTTAACAAGGGGAAAGAGGGGCCAGGCTCCCCGTGAAAATAAAAATAGTATATACATAATAGTTCCAAAATTTTCCTTTTTTTTTTAATGCATATAGTAATCCCCAAAATTAACTTGGTTCCTCCCAGTAGTAGTTGTTAAGCTTTGTCCCTGTACTCCTAAAATGAATGAAAAATAAAATAAATGCTCCACAAGTGCATCTTGGATTTGGAAATGAATTTGGGATTGTAGGGATATTATAATGAAAGGCATTTCATTCCAAATGGCACCTGTGGATACAGAACTTTGAAAATTAGAACATAACAAATTGGATAAGTATGCCAAAAAGAAGAAAAAAAACGGAGGGAGATGCATTTTTGGATACAAATTTTCTCTGGGCAAAAGGGTACGGACAAATAAGCATAATAATAAATGTGCTGTATTTAGCAAAAAGAAATAATAATAATAATAATAATAATAATAATAATAATAATAATAATAATAATAATAATAATAATAATAAATGTGTTGTAAATCATCAACATGGATAATTAGATAAAGAATTTATCAATTTTTATCTTGAAAGAAAAATATTGTATATTTGTAGATAATATTTTTAATTTAATAAACAATGTTCGTTCTTGACCTACTTATTAAAATTTTAATTGAATAATCAAAATCATGAATGATGATATAATTCACATCACTTAACTAACCCCTTTATTATTTTTTAATAGGAGAAGTTTATTAAGTGGAAATTTTAGGACTCATTTGACAGGTAGGAAATGTTTTCAAATTTGAAAAGGGTAAAATAAAAACTAAAGAATGGGAGCACTCTTGAGGAAAATATTCTTAAGTCTTAATGTTTTTATTTATTTTAATTATTCCTCATTAAAAGATTGATATATCCACAATGGATTAAACAAACTTATTTGTACGTGGAAAACTATGCGTATGTGTAATTGTAAGGGTGATTGATCATAACGACCTATTTTAGAATCATATTTTTTCAACAGGTTTAAGTATTGAAAAGAAGACTTAAAATGATTTGAACATTATTAAATACGTTATTATTGTTAACGTATTATTTTAATTATGACTCAATTTAAATAAAATAACAGACCATTTTAAGACTTCTTCTCAGCGCATGAACTTGTTGAGAGATATAATCCCTTTTGGGACCATTCTGATCAATCCCCCGAATGGTATCTATTCGAACACAGTATTACAAGCTGCAGTACTCATACTAAAAGTCCAATGGAACCAATGGACTCCACCTCCGACCACAAAGTCCAATGGCACTGGAGCCCATCAACAACTGCCCCAAACCCAGCCACACGAACAAAACGTGGCACAAGTCCAGTGTCGGTTTCGTTATCGCTCCGATTGAAGAAATGGATAAACCATAGGCTTATGTTAATGTCGGGTCCAATATTTGATGGCCAAAGGTCCGCATGAGTCCAGGGATGGAGTTAAGGCTTGGCGTTTAAATTGTTTCTTTTATTCTCTTATTTTTTTTAAGAATCATAATATTATCTTTTAATATATTGATTCATATAATATTATTATCTCAATTCTAATGCTATACTTAGATAGAAATTGTAAAATTTAATAAAATATTATTAAATATAAAATAAATGTGAAGTTCATTCATTAATAAAAGAAAAAAAAATATATTACATATTATGAGTATATTACAATTATCAAAAATAAAAATTATTTAACTTAAAAAGAATTGATTTCCACTTATAGTCTAATTGTTTGATTCCGTCCCGATAGAAAGCGCAACAATCTGCATTTCACATCGTTTTATTTGACATACTGTGCATAGGAAATTGCCTGGTTGAGAAAGAAAAGTGAGTAAAACAACAATGTTATGGTTGTTGGTAAATTTTGAAAATTTTTTATTTTAAATTATTATTATTGATAAATTAAAGTATACTATTATTGTGATTTAAAATATGATTGACGGTTGACTCTTGTAGGTAGGGGTGTTCATTATTCGGTTTAAATCGAAAAATCGAACCGAATCGATCATAATTTTGATTTTGTGATTCGGTTTTAAAATTTATATAAAAATTCAGTTCGATTCTCGATTTTCTAAAATAAAAAATCGAAAAATCGAATTATATTTTTAAATTTTAAAATATATAATTAATATTAAAATGTTGTTAATTAATTAATTAATTTCATAAATTGTGATTTTTAAAAAAATTTATGTTCGATTTCGATTATTTTGGTTCAATTTGGTTTGATTTTGTCCAAAATAAAGCCATTAATAATTGAGTTTAAGATCTTCATCTTTGCAATTTACATCCGTGATTATAACTTTCTACTAAAATGTTTGGCCCAAAATTTTAAAATATTTAGACTTTAATTCATATTATATTTTATATTAGATTTGAATTGTAATTTATATTAAACTTTACTTGTTTAGGTTTAAATTTAATTTATATTATGTCAATGAATTTACAAAAAAAAAATTCAAATTCGGTTTAAAATCGAACCAAATCGAATTTAAAAAACATTCAAATTCAATTCAATTTTATCGATTTTCTTTAAATTTCGATTTGATTTAATTTTGAAAAAAAATCAAAACTAAAAAAAATCAAAATTTAAAATCGAAAATCAAACCGAAAACCTATTAAACACTCCTACTTGTATGGCTATTGGTGTCCGTCACGTCTCTCCGATGGTCTCCTTTGATCTTTAATCTCTCTTTCATTTCTTCTCATTTGTCAGTGTACCATAGGTATTGATGTCTGTAGTTTACGACAACTGGGAGAGGCTGGTCGAAGCCACGCTGCAGAGGAAGCAGCTCCTCCGAAGTGCTCTAAGAAGTTTCAGTGACCTTTCATTGGCATCTTCCTCATCCTTCAATTCCAGATCTTCCTCTAGCCGACTGTCCTCTTTCAATCTCCCAGAAGAGGAGCCATTTGCTGAGATGGAGAGTGCTATCAAATATACGACATTGGAAGCTTTCAAAAGATGGCGGGTAACCACCATCATTAACTTCCAACATTCAAGAAATGACTTATTTGTATATGTGATTGGCTCTACAATATCCACTGATCTGATTCATTTTCCATCATACAAATCCCCTAATTCGGTACTCCGTCATAATGTAGCAAAAACTTAATAGTGTTCATGCTACAATTGAGTAAACCCAAATTATCTGAAGGTGCATTTCACCTGGAGATGAAACTAAAATTTCAAGCAGAATGAGATTCATACGTTTTCTAAGTAGCAGCGATTGCTATTCAAATGGGATGTGCTATATGTTACTGCAATGGTATTATAGAATGTCGGAACTGAAAATTATGGAGGATATTGTTGAATTCTTTTAACTAAAATGGATTCTCTATCTGCATTTTTGTTTCAGCGAGCCGCACTTTTCTGAATGCATCTCGTCGTCGCTTTCCTTATACGGTGGATTTGAAACGGAAGAAGAGAGAAGCAAATGATAGCTAAGATTAGAATCCATGCTCAAGTCATAGGGTGAATTCTCTCTCTTTTGTCCTTGTTTGTTAATTAGTTTTGGTTGTTGTTTGACGAATGCTTATGTAAAATTCCTTTACGAGAACTCTGCTCTCTTTCCTTCAAGCTGTTGGACAAGGTGTAGATGGTGTTCTATTTTAGTAATGTTCTCTACAAGAGTCAATTATGAGCATCTTCATTCTTGAGTACTAATAACCAGAAGTTGTGACAGGGTGCATTGAACAAGGAAACTTTTCTGTCCTTTTCTTGGACCTCAACTGGAAGATCACATTTCTCATGAATGGAATTGTTATGTGTGTGTTTTTTTAATTATTATTCTTATTCTTTATCAGTTCTATTCAATAGTGTTCATACGAAAATTTCTACATTATCATCTTTATTACTGGCTTGTTTGTCCTGATATAAGCCCTGTTTACACCTTTAGTAATGGTTATAGATTCTCTTATTAATAAAAAAAAAATTAAAAAATTTTGCTGGATTGCCTGTGTGCAAAATGCATGACTCTGGGGAGCACACACGTTGGTAAGGATCACATTTTGTCGAAGGTTATTGCAGAAGGAGATACACTAAAGGTGATCCGGGCTCTTAATGGTTGCTCTGCAGTTGAAGAATGGAGAGGAAAATGCTATACAGAGGAGGGAAAACTCATCTTATCAAAATGGCCCTACTAGAAAGTTGCTTAAATTCCTAGAATATTTAATTCTCTAATTGTAAGACCTGGCTTAGTGGGATAGAATTCAAAATCATTTTAGTTATTGCCTCCTCCTTCCCTTTGCAGTATTTTGTTATTGGGGGCGACAACACTTCCGTAACTGCTCCTTCTTCTAAATATTATTAACTTCTAATTTAGCAAAAAAAATAAAGAACAAACTATCCTGATAACCTTTGAACTAGTATGAAATCCAAATTTTGCCCTCTAACTAAAAAAAGTGTAAAAATATTTCTCAAACTTTTTAATCATCCAGATCTTACCATTCCGTCAGTTGATCAACAAACAACTAATAATTTCGTTAATTTTTAAGGGTATTTCAATAATTTTGTATTTTAAATTAAAATATGTAATTATCTTATTTTTAATTCATTTTAAAATATTTTATTCTTTTTATTTTTTCTTTTTCTTTCTTTTCTTCCTCTCCTTCTGTTGAAATTCCACCATCATTGCTACAACTTCAAAGTTCAAACCCATGAAGCAAATCTGGATTTAGCCTTCAATCGAATCCCACTAAATCTGAATTTTGCCTTCAAAGTTCACACCATGTCCCAATTGCTGTCGTTTCTCCTCTACCTTCTGTGCTAACAAGCTTCGGCACTTGACCTCTAATAGACCATTTCTTCTTCTTCTTCTTCTTCTTCTCCTTCTTCTTCTTCTTCTCATTCTTCTGCTGCTTCTCCTTCTTCTGCTTCTCCTTCTTCTTCTTCTTCTCCTTCTCCTTCTCCTTCTCCTTCTTCTGCTGCTTCTCCTTCTCCTTCTCCTTCTCCTTCTCCTTCTTCTGCTGCTTCTTCTTCTACTTCTCCTTCTTCTGCTGCTTCTCCTTCTCCTTCTGCTTCTGCTTCTGCTTCTTCTTCTCCTTCTCCTTCTCCTTCTCCTTCTCCTTCTCCTTCTCCTTCTTCTTCTTCTTCTTCTTCTTCTTCTTCTTCTTTCTGTTGCAACTTTCGAATTCAATTTCTTGACAATTTTTTGTTGGCTAAAGGATCTATTTAGTTTAGTTTTTTTTTTTTTTTTTGGAGGGGGGATGGTTATGGTAGTGGTGGTGGAGAAAGATCAACAATAGATAAAGGCCCAAAGGCCGTGGCGACGGCGGCCGTGGTACCAAAAAAGACAAAATTAATGCCCTTGGATGACTATTGTATGCAAAATTTGAACCTTTTTGTTTTAACTTTGATGTTCGTTTTGGATCCTTACTTTACTTGGAATTGTCATGTTGGTCAATGTTGTTTCTTTTGTTGGATAATTCATTTTTATTGCTACTTCCTCCGTCCCTATTTATTTACACAATTTTAAAAAAATTAGTTAGTCTCTTAAATTCATACAACTTTGTTTATACATTTCAAAAGTACCCTTAGATTTAATGTTCTCCACAACAATTTTTTTTACTTTGTTTGCTCAACTCTCTCTGTAAAGTTATTACACTCTCATTTTTTAAAATTATTTAATATAAGGATATAATAGTAAAATTAACATTAATGGCAACTAAATTTTTTTAATGTGACAAATAAAAAGGAACATTAAAACTTTTCATTTGTGACAGATAAATAGGGACGGAAGGAGTATATTGCATTAGTGAATTGAGGGCTTTTGAAATGTCTTTTAATGGGAATTGGACCCTTAGCATTTTTGTTCATCCATAATTATTTCTACGACTCAAATACTGAGGCACATGGCGTCTGAATTGAAGTTGAGTATGAGGGGTGATAGATTTGTGAAGGTTGAACAAAGCTAAATTTGAAAACATTTGCCAACATTCCTTTGAGATCGCATGCCGTTGATGATATCAGAGAGGTTTGTAGGGCAGACTTCTTCATATATTGGTCTTATAGATGAGCCAAGAATGTTTTGAATTGTAATTCTGTTCAACTCGTCTACACAGAAGTTCATTTAATTTGGATTTGGCCTTCAATCGAGGGGCCTTTAATCTACAATATAAAATGCAGACAAAGAGGCCTAAATTAAGAGGCAGTGGGAGAAGCAAAGAAGGTGTAGTAGAGCATATTGGAGGGTGATGAAAATAGAGTGGATTGGCTTGGGTGATATTTAATTATTTAATTGTTTAATCTGATTTTGCATATTGGAGAGTTGGGTTTCTTCTGTAATTCTGGTGGAAATGGAACACCTGCAAAAAGGCAAAAAGGCAAGAAACAAAATGGAGGGAGATGTATTTTGGAGACAAAATTTCTTTTATGCAAAAAGGCGCAAACAAATAAGCATAATAATAAATGTGTTGTAAACTATCAATAGGAGTAGTTAAGTCAAGAACTTATCGATTCTAGCCTTGAAAGAGACATATAATGTATTTGTAGACAATATTTTTGATTTAGTAAATAATGTTCGTTCTTGACCTATTCATTAAAATTTTAATTGGATAATCAAAATCATAAATAATGGTATAATTCACATCTTTTAGCTTATCTCATTATTATTTTTCAATAGGAGAAGTTTATTAGGTGCAAATTTTAGGACTCATTGAAATGGTTTCAAATTTGAAAGGGTAAAATAAAAACTAAGGAATGAGAGTACTCTTGAGGAAAAATATTCTTGAGTATTAATTTTTATTATTTGTTTTAATTATTCCTTATCAAAAGAGCAAAATATCTACGAACGATTGGACAAGTCATTTGTACATAGAAAACTACACATACGACTTTGCAATGGTGTTGCTTGAAATACTCTCTGGGCTATGAGTAATTGATCGAATTTGATCCCCTAGAGAAGAGAATCTTGTGGACTTGGCCAAAACCTTTCTTACCGGATAGAAAGAGTTTCAAGATACTAATGGATCCAAGGGTAGATGGACAACAACCATCAAGAGCAGCATCCAACTACACTACTCATCCCCAAATGCCTTTCACCCCCAAGTAATTGACCATCAATGCAATAAGTTTTGGAGGCATTGAAACAAATTGGAACCCAGGGACTCCAAATCCAACCACAAAGTCCAATGGCAGGGGAGCCCATCAACATTTGCCCCAAACCAAGTCATACTAACAAAAATTGGCACAAATCTACGTAGGTTCGATTATAATTCCAATTAAAGAAAATGGATAATCTATAAGCTTGCTTGAAATGTTACTATCAGGTCCTATATTTGTTGCCGGTTCAGAATCAAATTAGGATGAATAAAAGAGAAATTTCCAAGTTAGAGTAGCATTCCAATTCAATTGAAATCCTAATTCAGAAACATAATCCATATCTGATTTGAAATCATATTTTAAATTAGATAATATCTAGGATTTGATCCAAAATATCATGGATATGTTTTTAGAAGTCTTTAAAAAGGCTGTTATAGGCTATCCAAAAATCTTAGGAATTAATCTCTCTTTTTGTTACAAAAGTGAAATATATCATAGACAAAAAAATGAAACCTCCATTTCTAAGTAAGAAATTTCAAATTTTAGCTAGTAGTAGAATTTGAGGTATCAATCTAAATTGATTCTAGTGGATACCATAGAAACAAGGTTCGTGAGGTCCTACTTGTTATTTGGATCAAAGGATCAGTAAGAAGGGATTAGCAAAATGTAATGAAAATGTACAATCTGTAACCAAATCAATTAGTTCCAACATGTTAAGATCCTTAGTAGAAGTAGATCAATTTTACTTTCGTTGCTATTTTGTGTGTTTAGATATGGTTTTCCTCTAACAGAACAAGTAACTATCCTTCCCACCCAGACTATTCTTGTTGTCAGACTTGATGATTTTTTCACCCTTAGGAGGTTTTATGACAGGACACACATAAGCTTTCCTAGTAACTAACTCAACAAACAAAATTTCATTGGTTATCTCTTTTTTAGGATCAGATAAGTCATTAACTACTGAAATAACAACATGTGTCGAATCTTGCTCCTCGTTTCTTTTTTTTACCCCCTTGATGTATTCCTCAAGCCGAGCAATATGAGAAGCTAGTCGTGACAAGTCTAAGAAATCATGTACGATCAATGCTTTTTTTAACTGCTAACTACAATCCTCACATACTTAGATTTAAGTAGCCTAGTTGAACATTTGTTTTTGAGTCTCTTGAACTGTTCCAAGAATTCGATAACAATTTCTCCCAATTTTTATTCTATGGCCTGTAAATCAGCGATTGACATTTCTGGGATTAATCGATAAAATCTCCCATGGGAAAAGCTTTCCATCTTGGCCCATGTATGTACTGAATTTGGCAACAAGCTTACATACCAAGTAAAAGCTACGCATGTCAAAGACAAAAGAAATAACTGAAACTTGTAATATTCGTTAGTAACTGCCTTACCATACTAGGCAGTGGACTTTCCCACATGCTCCATGGTCATCTTTTCATTGTCATCGGAAAAAGTTGTGAAATCAAGTATTTTGAATCCCTTAGGTAACGCTACAACTAAGTCGATCTATTCCAGGTATGGTTTCTAATACGTTGGCCTGTTAGTCGTAGTAATGTTTAAACCAAATTGCTTTCTTAGTGCATCAGCAATAGTTTGGGAGTCCACCTGTTTATTGGTTGCCTATGGATACGAAGTGCTATGATGAATGGCTAGCAACTAATTTCTCCTAGCCTGTTGAGGCCTATGGATCACCAAAAGTGCACAATTTCCACCATCATTCACCTTCTTCCATGAACAAAAATCATTAATAGTGAACGAATCTGATCCAAAACGTCCATCTTTTTTATAGAATAGATAATAAGGAAGACAAAATACAACATCTTTACTATGAGAATATTCTAACCATAAAGGAAATGACTTAAACTATGAGGCTTGAAAGCTACGAGAATGTTTTCCTCCTGGTTTTGGATAATTAGATTGCAAATACTGATATGGGTCTGCCTTAATATAAGCTCTACGAACTTCATCACGACTATTAACAGGATATTCACATATTTGCTATCGCAACCCTGAATCACGTTCCCAAGAATTGATATCAAATCCTACTTGAACTACTCGTGGAGTTTTTGCGAGAGGATTTTCAGAATTTGAAAGATCAAGATCAATGGAATGTAACTCTTCACTAGATTTTTGAAGTTTTAACATTTTTCCTTTTGAAGAATGCATCAATCATACATGATCTTTTCATTTACGATTTAAAAAGGGAAAAAAAATTACAATCTTTTAATGCATAATTTAGATATAATTAGTTAAAATGTCTATATAAATCTAAATATTAATGTAAAAAAAAACAAATACACATTCATAAATGCGAAAAATTGATAATAATACCAAAAAAAAAAAAAGCATGTACATATATATAGACCACCACCCAGGTCTAATAGAAGCCATCATCTAGGCTCACTGAAATACATACTTGGAATATATTTATTTATTTTAATATACCAAAGCAAATCTCGTAACAACACAATCCAAATCTCACGTTAATATCAATTTTATCCTCTACACATATATTCGTATAAAAGTCACGAAATTATCTAAATATAAATTAAATATTTTTAAAAATATAAATTAAAATTTTAAATTGAATAAATTCTCTTCTGGACCTTTTGTATTCTTAAACGTTTGAGATTATCCATTGATTAATAACAATAGAAAAGTAGGTAAGTTGAAACTTCAAGGATCATAGTCACTGATTCAATGAATAAAAAAATATGAAAGCCCATACCCATAGAATGTCTAGTGCTCTAGAAATGACATATTCCTTTTTTCATTTGTCTTTTGCTTCCCATATAACATAGATAGTTATTAAGATAACAAAAATTCTAAATCCTCCATTTTTCTCAAAAAATCACCATTCATAATAAACATATTTTATATCACCCCACCCAAGTATTGCAAAATTCTGAAATCTGAATCCTAGTAAACTAATTAAGGTTAAGACCAAAAAAAAAAAAAAAAGGCAGAGAAATGAATGTCCAAATTAATATAGAACTAGAAAGAAAAATAATATTTTGATATGTACATTCCAATTTCTCAAACCATAACTTACATTTAACAGAAGACAAAATAGAACTTTATGATGATGAGGAGCTTTATATGTAGACTACAGTGCAGCAATGAGGATCGAGACAGCGAGACCTAGGTTTCTGGAGAAGCTCTTGTCTTTTGGCTCTGGGTGGGGTGTTACAGCAGTGGGACAGAGACAGCGTCGCGGTGAGACCTGGGTGCAATAGTGGGGACCGAGACCCCGGGTGTACACTGTTGGAATTTTGTTTGGAATGTGGGTGGGGTTTGGAAATTGGAGTGAAAAGGAAAAGTGGGGATTTGTGAAAGGAAGGAAAAGACCAGGTGGTGTGGTCGTATGTATACAGATATATATTAAATTGGGGCATGTGGGTTAGGCTATATATATATTCTGGGGGGGCCATGTGGTTGGGCTATATATATGTATAATATTTTATAAAGTTTTTGGGAGGGCCATGCAACATGGTAGGTCCACCCTTGGCTAAGATTAGAATCTATACTCAAGTTATAGGGTGAATTCTCTCTCTTGGCCTTGTTTGTTAGTTAGTTTTGGTTGTTGTTTGACGAATGCTTGTGTAAAACTCCTTTATGAAAACGCTGCTGTCTTTCAAGTTGTTGGACAAGGTGTAGATGGTGTGCTATTTTAGTAATGTTCTCTACAAGAGTCAATTATGAGCATCTTCATTCTTGAGTACTAACAACCATAAGTTGTAACACGATGCATTGAACAAGGAAACTTTCCTAAAGGATAGATAAACTTTCCTAAATTTATCTTCGTGGGTTTTTTAAAATCGTTGTACAAATTATAAGACTTGAAATCAAATATTCTAATCGAAATAGTTAACCAAATTGAAGGATAGATAAACTTTCCTACCCTTTACTTAGACACAAAATTTCTCATAAGACATTAGTTTATTATGTAGAACTTGATTAGTGATACGGGAATAGTGGCTATGAGTTTTTTTTTATTAAAAAAAATCAAATATTCCAATTTAAGATATTAATTTATGATGTAGAACTTACTTGGGCCTAGATTAGGAGTTTAAAAAAGGAGAGGAAAGAAGAGAAGTAGAGAGAAGTGCCTTATTTGACAAAATTTCTGTGGAAAGAAAGGAAGAGAATTGGAGTGATCTGATCACTCCTATAACCAGAATGGTTTCTCTCCAAAATGAAGAGAAACGTATAGGAGAAAAATGGATCTTAAGTTATTTTTTTAATGACAAATTTATTCCTTACAATAACAGCTTATAATTTTTATTATCCTTCCTCAATGAAATAAAACCCTTCCTTGTTTCTTTCTATAGTTCAGGAGGCAAAGACTCCCACCATCTCCTCTCTCCCGCCATCTCCACTATTTTGTTACAAAACTTGGTTATTCAACGGCTTCTTGTAAAATTAGGTAATTTTACAACTTCGAGGGCCAATTTCTAAGGACAAAATCTCTCTTTCGTTTGCTTTTTTTTTTTTCTTTTCCTTTTTGGGAAGATGGGTTTACCATTTAATGCTAGACCTGTTACACTACAAAAAAAGGGGGACAAATACGACAAAGACAAAAACGATGGTCAAAAAATCGCGTAATAAGTTACTTTATACGACGGTTCTGAAACCGTCGCAATAGATAAATCTAATACGACGGTTTACACAAACCGTCGTAATAGGTAGACCAAATACGTGAAAATTGTCATATTTGCTTATCAAATACGACGGTTACAAAACCATCATATTTGTGATCTCAAATATGACGGCTACAACAGTCGTCATATTTTTTGTGCAAATACAACAGTTTTTAGACGTCGCTTTTCTTATCTAATACGAAGACATTTCAAACTGTGTCAATAAACTTTTGGGCTGATAAAAAATGATCCTTTTGTACAGCCATCATATTTGTTCGTCGTATTAGCCTAATACGACGATTTTGTAGCCGTTGTCGTCCAAAAGCAACAAAACTAAATACGACGCCCTTATAACCGTCTTTAGCCAACGCATTTAGTAAATACAATGGCTATTTGATCAAATATGAGGCTTTATGGCCGTCGTATTTGATGCTTATTTTAGTAGTGTTACAAGCATTTTGCCTCTTGTTATCTTGTTTAGTGCTTTGAGTGCTCAAACATTTGTGTTTTGTGAAAAGAAGAAACGTTTTGTTTTCTTGGCTGTTTAATACTGTTTTTTCATGAGTTTCCATTTGTGATAAAAACTATCTATTTGAATTTTTTTTTTTCCATTTCTCAGTTTTGGAGACAAATATAGATTTGTCCATTTCATAATCTTTTTGCAAACTTGACAAAGCTGAGAGGCTTGAGCAGCAAAATCTAGTTTTTAGCTATTTGTTTGGTGATTTTGCACAAAATTTGAGTTCATTGTGGATTAGTGGGTTTCAATTCTTGAAAAGAAAATTGAAGTTTTGAATCCTCCACCCCACTGTGAAAAAGGAAAAGAGAAATTTATTAATGTCATTTTCCTTGTCAAAGTTGGTGTCTTTTTGTTCCGATTAAAGGATTGGAGCTTTTGTTTTTATAATCTTGAGGCATGAATTTGGCTCCTTTACTATGACTTTCCTTTTTAGTTCTAGTTAAACTTTACTGTGTTGTAGGGAGTTTGAACTTATTTCAAAGAAACTAGCTTTAATCTATAGTGATTGGCTGGTTTTGATGAGGATTTTAAAAGCGAAGTTTATGTATTTCATTTTTTAAATATTGGGACTTTACCAAAAATTAATGTTGGAGAAAGAGTTACACAATCTTCCATAGAATTTTGGCTTCTTATTGATGAAATTGTACATAATCAGCTCAAGGAAGCTAAATGTTCTCTAGTATATGAAGTCTATTTGTCACTTTTGTGACATTTTTACAAAACTTTCTTGGCAACAAACATTTGCTAACAACACTAAGAAATATTACCTAGGTGTATCGATCAGCTGTCGTTCATTCCTACTCTCATTTCTTCATATAAATGGAGGAAACTTCCGTAAGTTGGAATTTGAGTAATTTTTAGGATGATGTGTTTTTTCTTAACTGACTGAAATAGGATTAGAAAACAAACGATACAGCAAAAGCAAAACCAATTTATTTTGTTGGCTTTACATTTACATTTGTAGTGATTAGAAGTTACATGATTTTATAGGATGAATTGAGGCAATTAAACAAATGTGACTACGGGTCAGATTGACCTCAACATTGTAATTGGTTCCTCCTTATGCTCCATGGTGTTCTTAATAAGTTCATTTGGCTTGTCTTTTCTTCTCAATATGTCATAAGAAACCAAAAAGAGTACTTAATCAATGCATAAATATTAGAGTACTTCTCAGTTGCTAGCATATGTTGTTTCCTTCGGATTTTTTTTTTTTTTTTTTTGGGATTAGTCCATCTGACATTTTGCTTTGTTCTACTTCTCAACAAAATGTTTTCAGGATGTTAATGTGAAACAGTATGATAAATTTCTTACTTTGTGAAAACATGTTATGCTATTACTAAATCCCATGAGCACCTAAATTAGGATGAGCTCTGTATTTGTGTTTATCTAGCGGATATTTCCTAGAAAAGCTTTGTATGTTCATGTTGAAAACATCGGCATATCCACATTGGATGATTTATCTAATTCACTTAATGGGGTTTTGTCACTGTCATAAAGTATAGTATCAAAAGATACTCTGTCTTGGTTAAAATGTTGAAGAATTTTAACTTCAATGTGAACACTATTTTATAGAAAATACCAGTGGCTTTTGTTAAGGAATTTGGTGGAATTATACACAAGAAGGCTACATTGGAAGGAATTTGATGGAGTTTGTTGTTCTGAATCTAGTTAATTTGTGGCATTTGTTTTGTAGCAGCAAGTTATGAAGAATCAAATTTCTTTTTTCTATTTTGGCGGCAACAAATCTTGGGTATTATTGCTCCCTTCCTTCACCTAAATTCATGATTGGAGTACTTAGGGAGAAAAAAAAAAGAATTTATAATTGGAGATAGTACAAGATAAACATAAAAGTAGTAAAATTGAAATAGAAACAGACACTCTTGAGTAATGTTATTATAGTTTTGATGAAATTAGTCCAATTAACTTTGTCCAAAATTCTTTTGCCCTAGTGGTCTTTTAGGAATAGACAAGTTCTTACTAGCAAGTGTTCTAGCAGCTTACTTTTGGACAAATACAATGATGACAGACTTGATTTTTCAGGGTGAAGTTGGCAGTTTGTGCCTCAACTTGGTGATGTAGATGTTGATTGTCTTTCAGAGTATGCAGTTGTTGATGGTTGACCATAATATCCGAAAGTGGAAACAAACAGCATAAGAGCTACGCTCGAGGAATTCTTTCCTTACTATCAGCAACAAAGCCACATGCTCATCTTTAGGGGTGACAATATTGAATACGATACGCCAATACGACACGAAAATGACACGGTTATAGCAGGTTAGTGTTGGAATTTCGCGGATTTAAGTTGAAACTTGTAGACCCGTTTAATTTTAAACGTATTTAGGTCATAAACGGGTTCCACCCGTTTTAACTCGCGAACCCATTTAATTTTTTTAATACTTATATTTGATACTTTTTGTAATACCTTACAAATTTCACTATAGAAAATTAGATAATTTAATTTTTTTATATGAATGAATTGAATTAAATTTTATTATATGAATTAATTGAATTATTTGTCTGTCTATTTTGTTTAATTATACGAGACATCTTAAGAAATCATTCTTAATTAATTATTATTTAGTATCTATAATAATATTATTATTACAATGACATTTAGTTAGAGAAAATAATTTCTTGAACAATCCAATTTTATTACAAAACTATATTTGTTTCGATTTTTAAGATTAAATTTTATAAATTTATTGAGATCTCTAAATATTTAGTTGGATGGTTTGTTATTTTATTGGTTATTTATGACTTTATGGGCTGTTTTATTAGTTTTTTTAATTTTATATGGTTTGATTCGATTTTTTAAATTTTTTTTGTATAATGGGTGGACAGATTGACGGGTTTAGTAGGTATTCGGGTTAACGGGTTTAGTAATTATCTATTTAATTTTTGTGTTTAATTGTATCATGTCGTGTCAACCTTATTATAACACGAACATGATACGAAAATAAATAGGTTGATACGACACGATACATTTATTAATCGGGTCGTGTTCGAATTGACCTGTCGTGTATAATTATCCTAAATTGATACGACCCCCCAACCCGAACACGACACGATTACCACCCCTACTTATCTTAAATATCTTTATGTTATTAACAAGCATGCTGATGAAGATTATGTTACATGAACTATTATCTTAATTCTGCAATTATTACTTGTACTTGTGGTGTAAAGTTGAAAGTACTGGTGGAAGTGCAAAAGAATCTTGTGGCTTTCAAGCATCAAAACAAATAGGAATCATTTCAAACTTCGATTTGTGAAGATCTGAATTTCACACAAAATTTGCCTTCAATCTTAGGAGTTTTGCAAAATATGCCTTCACTTCTAACATTGATTTGTGAATATCATAATTTGCCTTCACTGTAGCATTTTTAGAAGAAGAAAATTGTAATACTTCATCATCCACTGATACTTAAAAGCCTGTATAGCTTACGAAATTATCAATCCACAAAATACTCAGGGATTTGTTTAAGGCAAATAAAACTTTCACAATCCAATAGCAAAATTGGATGCCTGTAGATTTCCATAAGCACCCCACTGCCAAATGTTTCATACAGTTAGGCTTGTTTTCGTAATATCCACACTTCTAAAGCAATCACTTTAGGTGCTGAAGAGCCAAATTCACAAAGCTCAAAGCTCTCCACCAGAAAAACTTCAACTAATTTTTTTCCCTTCCTCTTTTTTCTTTTTACCAAAGGGTGTTTTGGTAAAAATAGAATAATCATTTATATATTTTCTCTCCAAATTTCAAATAAAAAAATATCTCTTTTTTTCTTTTCTCTCTTAAACTCCCAAACAATTTTAAATATATATCATTTTTTTTCTTTTCTCTCCTAAAGTCACAAACTAGCCCTTAGTGATACAATCGAATAGTGATTATGAGTTTCTGTTAAAAAAAAAATGAATATTCCAAATTTAAAACTATTTATCTATTCCTTATTTATGTTCACAAAAGTTTGGTAATTTGACACATAGTCATTTATTAGCTTTGTTTTAAATAGTTACAATTATTCTATATGCCATTTTTTTTCACTTTATAATTTGTCGTTCCAAACCAAAAAAAAAAAAAAAAAGAGTGATGCTATGATTCAGCTATCTTATATTATCTCATGCATATATTTCTAGCATGACTTCCATTTTAATGCTTTTACTTAAAAGGGTCTCACCCAACAAAAATAAATAAATAAATAAAAGCAACAATAGAATATGACAATACAAATTTTTTGCACAAAAACCTAAGGTATGTTTGGATTGAGATTATATTTATTTTTTAATATAAACACGATTTTGAATTTTATAAAAGATTATAAACTCAAATATCAATATTGGAATCTACTTTAAGTAAATAATAAAAATGTCAATATTTCACAAATAAAGCTTCTTTAAATCAAATCTATTTTGGTCAAAACATGTCTAAAGTAATATTCTTGTAAAAGAAATTGCTACCCAAGTTCACCTAATTTTCCTTGTAATATCCCAAATTCATTCAACTTAATTGGATATGACAAAATCCATCATTCTCTAATCATTAGCATAGTTTTAAATAAGTTTCAATCACACAAGTTTTATATTTCATTTATTTTCTTTATAATTTTATCGACGCAGATGAAAAGAATTAAAAAAATAATAATAGATGATGCAATGAATCATATATTTTTAACGTGATTAAAACATTGCTATTTTTACTTGGTCATGACTATGACAAAAATAAATGAATAATATTTGCATTAATAGAAGGATACCATAATATCATTTCTTGCAAAGAAATCAAAACTTAAAACAAAAATTTCCTTGCAATATCCCAAATTCAATGAACTTGGAAAAGCTTCATATTTTGATTGTTAAAGTGATCAACAATCTTGAAACTTATTGATATTTTGATATTGTGAACCATTTAAATCCTATATAAACCCTAAGTGCATTTCTCCCAAAATACAATTAAACCTCGAAGAAGCAAATTTGGAGAGATGGTTTACAATAACATTGCGGAGATGGCTGTGGCAATGTTGGGTGGCCCTCTCTTCCTCAACATCTTCATCAAATACTTCTGCTTGCAAGGCTAAAGAGACCAAGAGGATGCTGCTGCTGTTCATGTTATATCACCTTCTTCGCGGTGGATGAATAAAAGAACCCATATTGTCTCTCTCTTTCTCTTTCAGCAGGAAAGGACAAATTGAGGGGGCTGAGAGGTGGTTGTCCTTTCCCGAAATTTTTAAATATTAGTACTTGTTATGAATTATTGGAATTTCCATTAATTAGTGGAGGCTCCACTAATTATGGATTTATGTGAATTATTAGAAGATTTTTATGGATGTCCACCATTTAGTGGAGACACCATTAATTGAGATTAGTTGAAGATGATGTATGCCATGATGTATTTCACTAATTAGAGCTATATAAATAGAGCTATTCTCTAAGCTTGTAATACACCATCATTTTGTGAAAGAAAGATTAGTGAAAGAAAGATTAGAGAAAGAATTGTGAGAGAAAGAAAGAGAGAAGTTTGAAGAGAAATTCTTGTGCAAAGAATAGTTAGAATTTTCTTAGTGTGTAGTGTGTAGATTTTATTCTAACACTACCCTAATTTTATAACACGTTATCAGCACGAGTCTCTACCGTTATTAAAGCCGGAAGACAGTACGCATTTATTGATCTCGCTAAATTCGAATTTGTAGCCCTTGATATTTCTGAAAAAAAAATTTATATGTCATACAGAAATGCATCTAAATGCTAAAAAAATGAGATCCATATGTCATGTGGATAAAAAGAAAGATTTGACCATGGTCGTACTACCCACTGCACGGTATGAATGGTTGCACCCGAAGTTGCAAGATTGTAAAACCGTGAACTCCGTGATGTATAAAACTACATCTTAGTTAAAAATTTTGCGGAGAAAAAGTTATCGATGAAGTTATATTGGAGAAGACCTTCTCGTTCGAATTAGACGAGCGGTTGGTTTGAAAAGGAAAACATATCAAAATCTTCTACGTTCGAATTAGGCGAAGCGGTTGGTTTGGAAAGGAAAACATATCAAAATCTTCTCGTGTTCGAATTAGGCAAAAGCGGTTGGTTTGGAAATGAAAATACATCAACATCTCGCTGCAGAAACTAAGTCAAAATTTGACCATGTCTCAAATGAATTACGAGTCTCCATATCTCGCTTTGTGATTTTTGTTTTTGATGTTTACTAATGATCGATAACCGAGATATATATCGATACATATATATATATATATATATATATATATATATATATCGTATGAAGAAGAAGAAGAGGTAGATGGTAGGTAGAGGGTCGGAGGAGAAGAAAAGACAAGAGAGGAAGATGAAAAGTCAGTACTGGAAGAGTGAAAAAAATAGATATTTTTCTTGACATTTCCTGCTTGTCATCATTTTCTTATATTTATTTTCTTATTCTCTTATGAAATCATTATTCCCTAAATTAAGGGAGAACAGAAACAAGTACAAGAAAGATCGTGATTGGACAACATCATTAAATTATCTTGATCCGCATACAAGCACATGTGAACTTGAAGTTCAAAAGATAATTCATTTGTAAAGCATTGCAAATCAAATGCCGACGCTTTTATTGACTCTAGAAGAGTAACAAAATCGCATATGCCGACTATAAATGCTCCTATTCGAATTGAAGTTCCAATGAGAATAAAATATTATACATATAGTCATTGAGCCAAAAGCATGCCGTAAGCATGGCCGACCTCTTGGTTCTAAAGATAAAAATCCTCGAAAGAAAAGAGGATTAAATGATCCAGAAGATCATATTGAAGAAAAGAATGATAAAGACCAAGAGAGAACTGATGACAAAGAACCGAAGTTGATGAAAGTAACACTGAAATTTCTATCAATTATACCACTTCGGTAGAAGTTGGAATCGGATAGAAATCGTTATTGATGATATATTTGCATACAATATATCTCTTGATGTTACACAGGATAATGATGATCCCGAACCAATATCGATTGATGAATGTCGGCATAGAAAAGATTGGCTGCAATGGAAAGATGCGATTCAATCGGAGTTAAATGCACCGACAAAACGTGAAGTCTTCGGACTGCAGATCCGAATACCGGAAGGTGTAAAACCCGTTGGCTACAAATGGATATTTGTGCGAAAGCGCAATGAAAAGAGTGAAATCGTTCGATATAAAGCGCGATTAGTAGCCTAAGGTTTTTCACAAAGACCAGGTATTGACTATGATGAAACTTATTCTCCTGTTGTTGATGCTATTACACTCCGATATCTTATCGGTTTAGCAAGTACATGAAAAGATAGATATGCGCCTATTAGATGTTGTCACTCGCTACTTGTATGGAAATTTAGAAAATGATGTTTACATGAAAATCCTCGAAGGATTTCATATGCTCGAAGCATATAAACATTATCCTCGTGAAAATTACTCCATCAAGTTGCGTAAATCATTATATGGCCTGAAGCAATGCGGCGCATGTGGTTTACACGTCTTAGTGAATATTTATTGAAAGCGGGATTTAAAAATGACCAGGTATGTCCATGCGTTTTTATTAAGAAATCTGGTTCTAAATTTGTGATATTAGCTATATATGTTGATGATATTAATCTTATTGGAACTCCTGAAGAGCTCCAAGAAACAATTGATTATTTAAAAAGAGAATTCGAAATCAAGGATTTTGGTAAAACCAAATTTTGCCTTGGTTTACAAATTGAACATTTGGAGAGTGGAACATTTATTCATCAATCAACATATACAACAAAAGTGCTAAAAAGATTTTACATGGACAAAGCACATCCATTGAGTATTCCAATGATCGTGCGATCATTAAATGTGGATAAAGATCCTTTCTGACCTCAAGAAAATGATGAAGAACTCCTTGGTCCTGAAGTACCATATCTCGAGTGCAATTGGTGCATTGATGTATCTTGCTAATAATACACGACCTGATATTGCTTTTGCTGTCAATTATTAGCAAGATTTAGTTTTCACCAACACGACGACATTGGAATGGAATTAAACAAGTCCTTCGATATCTCCAAGCCACTTATTTAAATCATGCTGAAATTATAGCCATTCATGAAGCAAGTCGAGAATGTGTATGGCTAAGATCCATGATTCATTATATCCGAGAAAGTTGTGGATTATCATCAATCAAATGTATTCCAACTCCTCTTTATGAAGACAATGCAGCTTGCATAGCTCAATTACGAGGAGGATATATTAAAGGAGATCGGACAAAACATATTTCACCAAAATTCTTCTTTACTCATGAACTCCAGAAGAAAGGTGAAATTGATGTGCTACAAATTCGGTCATGTGACAACCTCGCAGATATTTTCACGAAGACTTTACCGATCGCAACATTTGAGAAGTTGAGATATAAAATCGGTATGCGTCGGTTTAAAGATTTAAAAGAATCATCTTATCGGGGGAGTAATAAATGGACATATAGAATAGTGTACTCTTTTTCCTTCACTAGATTTTTTTCCCACTTGGGTTTTTATCTAGTAAGGTTTTAACGAGGCATATTCTTTATGTAATGGATGGACATCCAAGGGGGAGTGTTATGAATTATTGGAATTTCCATTAATTAGTGGAGGCTCCACTAATTATGGATTTATGTGAATTATTAGAAGATTTTTATGGATGTCCACCATTTAGTGGAGACACCATTAATTGAGATTAGTTGAAGATGATGTATGCCATGATGTATTTCACTAATTAGAGCTCTATAAATAGAGCTATTCTCTAAGCTTGTAATACACCATCATTTTGTGAAAGAAAGATTAGTGAAAGAAAGATTAGAGAAAGAATTGTGAGAGAAAGAAAGAGAGAAGTTTGAAGAGAAATTCTTGTGCAAAGAATAGTTAGAATTTTCTTAGTGTGTAGTGTGTAGATTTTATTCTAACACTACCCTAATTTTATAACAGTACTTATTTTCTTTGAAAATTTGAAACGTTTTAAATTTTACTTTTCACCTCTCTCTCACACATATACTTGTAATACTCATCTACTGATTTATTTCTGTAATTTTACCCTTTAAGTTCCAGATTCTGGTTCAATTGCTGGCTGCCCACAATGTTCAAACATGAATCCGTCCAATTATAAACAAAGTAGGATTTGGAAACCAATTAGTGACAAAATGATAGTAGATTATTAATTCAATTCATATATTTTTTTTAAATATAAAAAATAATTAATTGGTACAAAGTTTAACAAGGGGAAAGAGGGCCCGTGGCTCCCCCGTGAAAATAAAAATAGTATATACATATATAATAGTTCCAAAATTTTTCTTTTTTTTTTTAATGCATATAGTAACCCCCAAAATTAACTTGGTTCCTCCAGTACTAGTTGTTAAGCTTTGTCCCTGTACAGAGTGCATCAATTTTATTTTTTATTTTTGGTTTCGTGGAGCCTAAAATTTATAATGCACCATAAAAACGGTATGAGAAATTAGGTTAGTGTGACAACTTTCTAAAATGAAAGAAAAACAAAATAAAATTACGCATTGAGGGGGAAAAAAACTATAATTTGTTTTTGATAAAGAGGAAAGAACTTTTTAATTTTGCTATGTGATAAAAGGAAAACAAATGGTGAGATGGGTCAAAATTCACACAGTAAACGATCAAAATTTCTACATTGAAATGTTGAGTTATTAAAATTATTAGATCATGAATCTTCAATAAATATATATATATATATATATATATATATATATATATATGTGTGTGTGTGTGTGTGTGTTTTTGGGTATATATATTCACTTAGAGATGAATGCAGTTAGAAAATTATTAAGAGTCAATTGAAGTGGCCAATCTCAATTTTAACCCTTCAACCTCGGTTCACTATAGTTGGTCAACCTTTGATTAACAGTTTAAGTTACAAAACTGATCAATAGTTAGTTTTATTTTTTATTTTTATTTTTATTTTTAACAAAAGAAAAATAATAATAATAATAATAAATGACTTATAATGAGTGAGTTGTACTCAGATATTATGAAATTTGATTAAATTTATAAAGAAAATTGATGTAAATAATTACTAATAATAATATATTTTTTAAGAGAATTGAAGGTTTCAGTTAAAATTTAAAGTGCGAATATTGATATTTGAGAAAGAACTAAAAGAGACTTATGTGGAAAAAAGAGGAATATTTTATTTAAAAAAAAAAGGGTGAACTAGCAGTTGACAGTTAAAAAAAAATCTCAATCTCAACCGAATTGACTAGGCCGGTTTAGTTGACAGCTTCAACTTTGGATTCAATTGGCCAATTAAACCGGCTAATAACCAAAAATTTTTCATCGTTTAACCAATATTTCTTTAAAAAAAGTAAATAAAAAACTATTGAAAAATCCTTGTCTAATTTCTTCTGAACCGAATTGGTTGGGCCTCGAAAAAACCCAGAACTCCGTTAATTCTACATTTCTGTCTTTCTCGTCGGGACTTGGAAGTAGGAAGACGCTGCCAATCTCCGCCCCGATCACCATTGAAGAACACCAGTTACGCCATCACTGCCACCTTCAAGGTACTTATATGAATGCCTTTTGCTCATTTCTATCGTTTATTTTTCTGGAATATTCCATTAATGTTGTTTGCCGTGAAAACTTCAGCTGGCCAGGTCGGCTAAATGACAAGTTCTTGGCCAGGCTGACACCCGTGAACTTCGAATGGGACAGCTAAAACAAAGAAGGCTATTCCAAAGATGAATAAAAGTGTATACATGAACCGAAAGTCAGGAAATAGACACTTTGCTTGATCAAACGGACGAACCCCGAGTATACAAGTAATTCTTACCACTTCGAGGGAGTACTTTGAGGCTAAACTGAAAAATAAACTGGAAAATAAAGCTGAATATTACAAAACGAAAACAAAAGCAATAAGGCTAAATTTACAGAAGAAAACTCTTGAAAGACGGAAATGAAAGAGATTGATATGTAGTTCTTGGGTCTCTTGTGTTTACCTTGACGTATGTGATTTTCCCCTCCATCGCTTCCGTTAAATCCGCCATCCCTGGTAATAGTGCCTCTTCTTGTTTGTTCATAGAGTATCATGGGAATATGGGGAGTTCGAGATCGAGTCAAACGCTAGTAGTAACTTATCCTTAGGAGTTCTAGGCCAGCTAGGAGTCCTTGATCTTGTTAATTAGTCGTTCTGCATATTCCTTCAGAGTGTTAATGATAAAGCTAGAAGGAAGTTGAGTGGCTGGAAAATAAGAAGTTTTTCCCAAGAAGATCGGAGCATTCTTATTAAATCAGTTGTGTAAGCTATTCCTTTGAAAACCATGCAGATCTTTATTCTACCTAACTCTTTATGCAACAAACTTGATAGTTTAATAGAGATTTTTGGGGGGACTATAAAGAAGATAGTAGGAGACATCTTTACCTAAAAGCCTGGGATTCAATTTGTCGCCCTAAGCAAGCTGGAGGATTGGGTTTTCGAAAATCAAAGGCTAGCAGCAACAGAGCTTTAGTGTCTAAATTGACTTGGCAGATGCATTTAGATGAGATTAAACCTTGAGTCAAACTTCTCAAGCTCTAAGTATCCGAGAGAAAGAAGATTTCTAAACATGGATAAATTCTCCACAAGTGCATCTTGGATTTGGAAATGAATTTGGGATTGTAGGGATATTATAATGAAAGGCATTTCATTCCAAATGGCACCTGTGGATACAGAACTTTGAAAATTAGAACATAATAAATTGGATAAGTATGCCAAAAAGAAGAAAAAAATAGAGGGAGATGCACTTTCTCTGTGCAAAAGGTCACAGACAAATAAGCATAATAATAAATGTATTGTTTTTAGCAAAAAGAAATAATAATAATAATAATAATAATAATAATAATAATAATAATAATAATAAATGTGTTGTAAACTGTCAATAGGGATAATTAAGTAAAGAATTTATCGATTTTAGTCTTGAAAGAGAAATATTATATAGTTGTAGATAATAATTTTTAATTTAGTAAACAATGTTCGCTTTTGACCAACTTATTAAAATTTTAATTGAATAATCAAAATCATGAATGATAATATAATTTTAATTGTTTAACTAATTCTTTTATTATTTTTTAATAGAAGTTTATTAAGTGCAAATTTTAGGACTCATTTGACAAGTAGGAAATGGTTTCAAATTTGAAAAGGGCAAAAGAAAACTAAAGACAGTATTACAAGCTGCAGTATTTCATCCGCAAAGTCCAATGGAACCAATGGACTCCAACTCCAAACACAAAGTCCAATGGCACAGGAGCCCAGCAACAACTGCCCCAAAGCCAGCCACAAGAACAAAAAGTGGCGCAAGTCTAGTGTGGGTTTCGTTATCACTCCGATTGAAGAAATCGATAATCTAAATATATAGGCTTGCTTGAAATGTTAATGTCGGGTCCAATATTTGACGACAAAAGGTCCGCATGAGAGCAAGGATGGAGTTAAGGCTTGGCGTCTGAATTTTATCTTGGGTAAAATATATCAGTTATTTTAAATTTTTATAAATTTTAATTTTTATCTTTAAATTTTAAAATATGTAATTTTATCCCTTAAACTTTTAAAACACTTAAAAAATAGTCCTTTCAACAATAAAAATTCAAATATAATACAAAATTACCAGATTTTAACTCTCATTTTCTTATTTTTAATTTCTAAAATATTATTCTTCAATTTTAATCTCGCTCTCTTTTCTTCAAATTTCTTCATTTATCAACAATAATTTTAAGATATAACTTCAAATCTTTTATGCGACTCAATAATCTTGAGATTACTCTTTCGCACTTTTTCGAATCTAACCATATAACAAAAATAATATATTTTACCCTTTAGTAAATAAAATTAAGACGTAAAGATGAAGAAGAAAAAAATCGATTCAATTCTTGACGAATATTAATTTTATTGGCATCTCTATAGGAAAGAAAAATAAATTTGAAAATAGAAGTGAATTATCAAAAAAAAAAAAAATCTAAAAAGAGGAGTGAGAGACGCGCAAGTCACAGTAGTCTTTTTCTGTCATATATAGAATTTACTTTATAAGAATTAGAAGGATGACACCACATTGTGAGAATTGAATAAATGAAAATACCTATAAAATAGGTCATGTTATGAACTTCTATGACCACTTAATAGTTTTAATTAATAGAAGACCTAATTCGAAGAGAAGAGAGCGAGATTAAAGTTGAAAAATAATATTTTAAAAATAAAAATAAGAGAATGAGAGCTAAAATCTAGTAATTTTATATTGTATTTGAGTTTTTATTGTTACAAGGATTATTTTTTACGTGTTTTAAAAGTTCGAGGGCTAAAATCAAACATTTTAAAGTTCGAATGTGAAAATCAAAATTTATGAAAGTTCAAAGATGACTGATATATTTTATCATTTTATCATTTATTCGATTAATTTTTTTTAAGAATCATAATATTACTTTTTAATATATTCATTCATATAATATTATTATCTCAACTATAAGATTATACTTAAATAGAGATTGGATTAAGATAAATTTATTAAAATTTAATAAAATATTATTAAATATGAAGTAAATGTGAAGTTCAATCATTAATGAAAAAGAAAAAATATTATGTATTGTAAATATATTATAATTCTCAGAAAATAAAAATTATTTAAATTAATATTATTTAAAATTTAAAATTTTATTTAAATTGAAAAAAATTACTTTCCACTTATAGTCTAAGTGTTTAATTCGATTCCCATAGAAAGCGCAACAATCTGCATTTCACATCATTTTATTTGACATACTGTGCATAGGAATTGCGAGAGAAAAGTGAGTAAAACAACAATGCTATGGTTATTGGTAAATTTTGAAAATTTTTTATTTTAAATTATTATTATTGGTAAATTAAAGTACACTATTATCGTGATTTAAAATATGGTTGACGGTTGACTCTTGTATGGCTATTGGTGTCCGTCACGTCTCTCCGATGGTCTCCTTCTCCCTTTGATCTTTAATCTCTCTTTCATTTCTTCTCATTTGTCAGTGTACCATAGGTATTGATGTCTGTAGTTTACGACAACTGGGAGAGGCTGGTCGAAGCCACGCTGCAGAGGAAGCAGCTCCTCCGAAGTGCTCTAAGAAGTTTCAGTGACCTTTCATTGGCATCTTCCTCATCCTTCAATTCCAGATCTTCCTCTAGCCGACTGTCCTCTTTCAATCTCCCAGAAGAGGAGCCATTTGCTGAGATGGAGAGTGCTATCAAATATACGACATTGGAAGCTTTCAAAAGATGGCGGGTAACCACCATCATTAACTTCCAACATTCAAGAAATGACTTATTTGTATATGTGATTGGCTCTACAATATCCACTGATCTGATTCATTTTCCATCATACAAATCCCCTAATTCGGTACTCCGTCATAATGTAGCAAAAACTTAATAGTGTTCATGCTACAATTGAGTAAACCCAAATTATCTGAAGGTGCATTTCACCTGGAGATGAAACTAAAATTTCAAGCAGAATGAGATTCATACGTTTTCTAAGTAGCAGCGATTGCTATTCAAATGGGATGTGCTATATGTTACTGCAATGGTATTATAGAATGTCGGAACTGAAAATTATGGAGGATATTGTTGAATTCTTTTAACTAAAATGGATTCTCTATCTGCATTTTTGTTTCAGCGAGCCGCACTTTTCTGAATGCATCTCGTCGTCGCTTTCCTTATACGGTGGATTTGAAACGGAAGAAGAGAGAAGCAAATGATAGCTAAGATTAGAATCCATGCTCAAGTCATAGGGTGAATTCTCTCTCTTTTGTCCTTGTTTGTTAATTAGTTTTGGTTGTTGTTTGACGAATGCTTATGTAAAATTCCTTTATGAGAACTCTGCTCTCTTTCCTTCAAGCTGTTGGACAAGGTGTAGATGGTGTTCTATTTTAGTAATGTTCTCTACAAGAGTCAATTATGAGCATCTTCATTCTTGAGTACTAATAACCAGAAGTTGTGACAGGGTGCATTGAACAAGGAAACTTTTCTGTCCTTTTCTTGGACCTCAACTGGAAGATCACATTTCTCATGAATGGAATTGTTATGTGTGTGTTTTTTTAATTATTATTCTTATTCTTTATCAGTTCTATTCAATAGTGTTCATACGAAAATTTCTACATTATCATCTTTATTACTGGCTTGTTTGTCCTGATATAAGCCCTGTTTACACCTTTAGTAATGGTTATAGATTCTCTTATTAATAAAAAAAAAATTAAAAAATTTTGCTGGATTGCCTGTGTGCAAAATGCATGACTCTGGGGAGCACACACGTTGGTAAGGATCACATTTTGTCGAAGGTTATTGCAGAAGGAGATACACTAAAGGTGATCCGGGCTCTTAATGGTTGCTCTGCAGTTGAAGAATGGAGAGGAAAATGCTATACTGAGGAGGGAAAACTCATCTTATCAAAATGGCCCTACTAGAAAGTTGCTTAAATTCCTAGAATATTTAATTCTCTAATTGTAAGACCTGGCTTAGTGGGATAGAATACAATATCATTTTAATTTCTGCCTCCTCCTTCCCCTTTGTAGTATTTTGTGATAGGGGCAACATCACTTCTGTAACTGCTCCTTCTTCTGAATACTATTAACTTCTAATTTAGCAAAAAAATAAAGAGCAAACTATCCCGATAACCTTTGAATTAATGCGAAATCCAAAATGTCCCCCAACTAAAAAAAGTGTAAAAACATTCCTCAAACTTTTTATTCATTCAAATCTTACCTTTCCGTCAGTTAATCAACAGCCAACTAATAATTCCGTTAATTTTTAAAGCTATTTCAATAATTTTATATTTTAAATTAAAATATGTAATTATCTTTTTTTTAATTCATTTTAAAATATTTTTTCTTTTTCTTTTTTTCTTTTTCTTTCTTTTCTTCCTCTTCTTCCGTTGAAATTCCGCCATTGCTACTGCAGCTTCAAAGTTCAAACACATGAAGCAAATCTGGATTGCTTCAATCGAATCCCACTAAATCTGGATTTTGCCTTCAAAGTTCACACTCTGTCCCAATTGCTGTCGTTTCTCCTCTACCTTATGTGCTGACAAGCTTCGACACTTGACTTCTAATAGAGCCCTACAATACAATTTCTTCTTCTTCCTCGAAGGTTTCTTTCTGTCGCAACTTTCACATTCAATTTCTTGACAATTTTTTGTTGGCTAAAGGATCTATTTATTTTTGTTTTTGTTTTTGTTTTTTTGTTTTTTTTGGGGAGGGGGGATGGTTATGGCAGTGGTGGCGGAGAAAGATCAACAATAGAGAAAGGCCCAAAGGTCATGGTAGCGGCAGCCGTGGTACCAGAAAAGATAAAATTAATGCCCTTTGACGACTATTGTATGCAAAATTTGAACCTTTTTATTTTAACTTTGATTTTCATTTTGGATCCTTACTTTACTTGGAATTGTAATGTTGGTCAATGCTATTTTTTTTTAGATAATTCATTTTTATTACTATATTGCATTAGTGAATTGAGGAGTTTTGACCAAAATAGGAGCCTTTTCAAATTGTGCTCTGGAAAGGGGAACAAATTTTAGAGCATCCCCCAGGGGAGGTACCTCGTGTCTGCTAGATATGAGGAAGTGCTGCACCTCGTGTCTAGCAAACATAAGTGCCAGAGGACTGCCAGACAAGAGAGGACAAGAGCAGAATGTCGGGACGTGCCATGGTGGACATCCTCGCATCTGCCAGACGGGAGGTACGCAATACCTTGTGTCTGCCAGACATGAGCTTGTCCACTTTTTCCACTTTTCGTGTCCTGTGCACCCACGTGAAAACTGATCGATCTTTTGACCGAAATTCAAGCACCAATTCATTCATAGAATTCACGGGAAGCACAAGGCAAAAATTTACCTATAAATATCAATGCAACCCAATAGCCAAAATTACTCTGCTGTTTCATTTCATTCATCTTCTACACATTACTTTTGCTCTCAAATATAGCAGAAAATTGTCTCCGGTCACGAGAAGCAAACAACTTTTCTTCTCTCTATTTTAAAATTTTTCACGAGAAGTAAACAATTTTTTTTCATCACTTCCAATCTACCGTCAGAGATTTGTGTTGGAATTACAAATCAGAAAAAGTATTGCTGCCTGTGCACCCAAGCCATACACGCAACTTCTATATAACAGGTTTTTTTTAAAGAAAAAATAGAGATTGTATTAATTAATTAATTTATTTGTTCAAATAGATATATTTGAATTTAATATTAAAAAATAATTATTAGATTGTACACTTATAGTGAAATTATTAGGGTTTTTAGATATTATGTTTGGTAAAATGTTAACTGATTTATAGTATGCTTTGATCTGTTTAATCAAATTTTAGAGTAAATTATTGATTTGGTCTATTTTGTATTTTGTGGAATGGTATAAACTGCGTTGGGTTGATATTTGGCTAAATTACTTACTGATTTATAACCTACTTTGATATGTTGAATTAAAATTTAGGTTGAAATGTTAAAAAGACACGGCTACGCATAAAATTTGAGATACAAAAAGATACTGTTAGGTTAAAGGAAAAATGATCGACTAATTATTTCTAACAATTTGATTAGGAAAATATTAATTTAATTATGCACAATTTTTCAAATAAAATGAAAAAAAAAATTAATATAGTATATATTAAAAATTAAAGGTAAACCTTATCTTTAGCTTTTATGGTAAACTTAATAATTTAATTTATTTATAATTTTTAGTATATATTCAAATAAAAGTGAAAAAGTAGAAGAAATAGAGCCACTACTAAAAATTAAACAAATTATCATTTTTGTATTTCTTTAGATATAAACAAATCCAAAATATTATATGAAATACTTTATATATAATATAAATATATATATATATATATATATATATATATATATACATTTATACATTCAAATAATAAATATTTGGATTAACATAATTTCATGTCCATGTTAAAAAATCGTTATATTTTATTTGGTATCTGGTTTTTTATTATTTGTGATGATTAATTGATTTATATTTATATTGTATTGTATAGCACAATATATTATTTTGGGTTGAGATGTGTTGAATAATGATGATATTGGTTTCATATAGTAATTTAAGGTTGCGACGTACTTTATTTATTTATTTGATAGAAAAATTCTTTCGCATTGTTTATTTAGGCACAATGTTACTAGAACAACCTGTTAGATTACGGTTGTATTGGGATTGTGAGATTATGCGCACCCCAAACGGCAATTTTTTTAATGTCCATTTCGCAAGGCATTGATTGTTAAAAATTGAGTTAGTTACCTCGGTTTAGTCAACAAAATATGTACACTTCGTCATTAGACATGTCTACTATTCAGCTCTAAATAACAATGAGAAAAGATACTATTTTTGGTGTTACACTAAAGTCTACAACAACTTCCATAACAGATGATGAAGATATGGAAAGCTTGTAGTACTATGCATCCACCATGAAGGGACAACCAATTGATCTGCATGTTCATCATGAGATGGTACATATTCAAAATATAACAACTACAATCTTGCATAACAACACAGCCCCACGCCTATTAAGAAGTCCTTCACTGAATTAGTGAATTCAGCTACTCCAGTGAACATGGCTAATGTTGATTTAAATGCACCTATACCTATTTACGCTAGTAATCCTGAACATCTCCCAATCGACAATTTTCAATCTCTTTATACTATGATAGTTCTGGATATCCCAGTTGTCAGATCAACTTCGATGGGGTTTATTACACCTCCACTTCATGTTGATGTTCAACCTATACAAACACAGCCCAACCTGCCGTTGTTTTCTACTGTGAAAATAGATATTCCATTAGATATAACCCCAATCGATGAGTGAATTGCTCGAAAGCCTAATTGGGTAGGTGCTTCGGAGGCGACCGCAGATAGTTTAGGACCAACATCCGACATTGATGGACCTGATGCATATGCTGGAGAATAGGTTCCCAATCCTTCTATAATGCCATAACCTGCTAATATACCTATTGAATCGGACTGGTTGTGTAATCCACCGTATTCAATGTATCTTGACAGGTTGGCTACTTCTCAAGAAATGGAAAATGAATATGATGGAATGGCGACGAGAAGCAGTCGGATGGATTTATGGTCAGAATCTAATAATGACTTGAGGATTAGAATGTGGTTCAAAAATAAGGAAGAGTTACTTTGGGCAATTCGATCGTGATCTGTCGGATTGGGTCATGAGTTTATAATATAAGAAAGCAAAGTGGCATCCTGGGTTGCCGAGTGTAAAATTCAACTTCCCAACATCCCTGTTATTAGCGAATTCGTGCGCGAAAGAGAAAAGGTTGTGAACTGTGGCAAATTACTCCATGGTATGGAGAGCACATTTGTCTAGTTCGGACAATAGACAGCAACCATCGCAACATGAGCACTAAAATTATGGCGAAGCATATTATGTCAATAATTCACAATAATCTAAAAATTAAGGTCAGAGAAATAAACAACCATATACATGATACTTTACTTTATTTTGTTTAATAATATATTACAAGCTTACTTTTTTTGTTTTAGGATACCATTGATGGACCATGTACAAGACGGGGTTGATCCCGACCCTATTATTCGGGACTTGTTGACCTTGTAGCGTCGACATAGATCAACACATATTTGGGCAGGACAGTTGGAAGGTACTGTCCTCACTGCAAAGTACAATGACAACGTTTTTTGGGTTGCTCGACCATTCGATCCCCGGATCTAGCAACTTATGGATATAGTTAGGTTCATTAGGATTATTCGTTTATCCTATATGAAAATTGATCATCCCCTAATTACA
Source organism: Voacanga thouarsii (assembly GCA_026120185.1). NCBI lineage: Eukaryota > Viridiplantae > Streptophyta > Magnoliopsida > Gentianales > Apocynaceae > Voacanga > Voacanga thouarsii. The sequence continues at coordinate 29,562 of JANUWF010002717.1, read as the reverse complement.
ACGTTGGTAGAAAGATGGTGCCAAGAGACACACATGTTCTACCTTACAGTGGGAGAAGCCATTATTACATTACAGGATATAGAGATTCTTTTTATATTACGCATGAAGGGTGATCCAATTATTAGTCATAGGTTCAACTACCTACAGGCAGAGCTGTTAGACCTATGTGACGCGCTCTTTGATTTTTGGCCCACAAGTACAGACCTGGATAGATCTCGATTAAAGTTAAGCTTACTCGAGAGAGCACTAGCTCAACTTCTCCCAACGCACGCAACTCCTGATATGGTTTCACAGCATACAAGGTGTCGTATTATGTAGTTTCTTGGTAGATTTCTGTTCTCCGACAAATTCGAAAACCGAGTTCATCTATACTTCCTTAGATATATACGCAATCTAGAGTTGGCTTGTACACTGAGTTAGGGTAGTGCAATATTAGTGTATTTATATCATTGTAGGTGCAACACTACTGTTTATGCGGCACATCATATCAGTGGTCCATTTCTATTGATTCATGTACGAATTTAAATTTAAAATTAAATTAACTATTTTAAATCATGAAATATTTTTCTAATATTATTATTTCATTTGGAATAGTTATGGGCTTGAAAGTGTATTCCCACTATTAGACCGAATAGAGTACACCCGATAGGGTACATTAGCCCAAATGTGAGGAGCAGTATGATAGAGTCCACTAGAACTATCCCGCACCCCAACACATGTGCTGATTGCGTACAAAGATCAATTGGATTGGATGCAACACAATCACATATGTATTACTACGATAAAATATTTAGAATCAAATTTTTAATAAAATTTATTGTTATTTATTGTTTGAAACTAAATTATTTATTTTTACAATTTATTTGGCAACCTTATAATAAGAATATATTAGCATCTCTACCTCCATATTATACACATGGCCAACCAATTTGAATGTCTATCACATCTATACTGTGTTGGGAGACGATTGAGCTACATCACCCCGATTAAGTTATGCGACAATTTGGATTGTTACAAATAATTCTGAATGCTATTAACACGAGGTCAAATTTGTATTAGCGGGACCTACAAATTACTGGTGTTGGATAGGATGAGGTGGATGCGCTACACCGTGCTAATTAGATCAACAGACACGCTAATATTCTCACCGGACAGTCCACTTTCAAGCAAGTTGTTATTTCGCTTGATTATTTTACATGGCATTAGACTTACACATGGCAATTAATTAGTAATCCTACCATACAACAGTCGAATCCCATGAGTTATTAGTCTAGTAGTTCAGCAGCTGAAATACTTGTAAGTTCATTTTTTCTTACTCATGTAAGCATATATAGAATTCTGACTTATTTAAATATTTAGTGAAATTCTTGAAAATGTATATGCAGATCGACGCACTGCACCGGATCTAGTACATAGGCAATGAAGTGTCTTAGTATGATGATGCATCATACGTGCAATAAGCAGTCGAAAGAATACCCAATATTATCATACGTACTTTGACTGCTAGTGGCGAATCTGATTGTCTAATCCAATGCCGTATAAGTCATCCAGACGATCGTATGCTGCTAATCTGATATCGCCAATTTCACAACAATTTCCTCGACAAGTACCACCAATAAAGTGGGGCAGTAGACGGGCACGTCGGCATGCTGCAGCTAAAAAAGTTCCCCCGCAGCAATACTACTTACCGGTGTATGAAGATGAAGATGTTTATGTGTCAGGTGCTCTTGCAGCGGTCGATGATGACTATGTTCCAGTTCCACTAGTTGCAGATGATTATGTCCCTGATGCAGCGATTTCAAATGGTCACGATGATTTCTTAACTCTGCAGCACCTAATTTTCGATCCTAGGTATGTTTCTTCGTTGGGCTGGTTTTCTACTGGTACATCCACTGGACTATCTCGGAGACAGTATAGGCAGTCTGAGGACGATGTAGATCTACCGTACGCTACAGATGAATAAAATGAGAGACAACCTGAAGCACATTCTCAGCAACAACCTACGAAACGAGTTCAACCTTAGAGGTACCGTCGAATATTTTATTGTGGAACTAGTTTTCATACTTAGTTTTGACGATTTTATGTATACGTCATTGATATTTAAAATTAATTGTAATTAATTTTTATACATAATTGTAATTAAATTTTAGCATCCAAAATAGACTTGTCAAAATAGGTCAGCCCGGCCCAGCCCACGTGGGCTGACAGAAATATGGGCTGAGACGGGCTAGCCCATTTTTTTTATGGGCTGTAAAATCCTAAGCCCAACCCCTTTTAGCCCATGAGCTATTTATATATAAATAATATTTTTTAAAAAAATTCATATAATATTTATATTTTTTAATTTTTAATTCTAACTCAAGTACAAATATAATAAATCAAATTATAAAATAAAATAAAATATAAATATAAAATAATATGTTAAGCACATTTTATCTATTATACTTTACACACATAATTCTACATAAATTTATAATTCTAACAAGTACGAGAATTAAACATCACAAATCATATATTAAATCCATAACTATCAAATATATAAATACAGTAATCCAATTTAAAAGTTCAAATTTAAAAACATCAAAGTTAAAAATCAACATTTGTTTCACAATTTCATAAAAAAACTATGAAAGGCTAAAAGTATTGCTCAAACTGCCAGTCTGCCAAAAAGATGCACATTCTTGATTCTTCAATCATCTAACATTTCTTCAATGATTTTATTTGAATCTACTGTTGACGATGATATATTTGACATGACTGTTTTAAGGTCGGATTGTTCATCTAATAATCACCAATCACAATAAGAAAGAAGAATATAATCAGTATTATACTTACTAATTATTAACTAGTTAAATAAATTTAAAAAATTGTTATATATTACAATCATCATCTATAATTAGTATGAGATTTTGACTTTTGAAACTTTTACAATTTTTGAATTTGAAATTAAAAAAAAAAAAAAAGAGTTGGCCCATGGGCCAAGCCCGACCCAGCCCCACTCAACCCATGGGCTTGGTGGGCTGGCCCAAATAGGCCCGGTTAAAATATGGGCCTGAAAAATGTAGTCCACCCCAGCCCATTTATTTGCGGGCCGGGCCTAGCCCATGGGCTTAGCCGATTTTGACAGGTCTAATCCAAAATAATAAATTAAACTCTAAAAAATTAGAATTAAATTTAAAGGAATTAGAACAATAGTAAATTATTGTTTCAAAAATATTATGTTAAAGGATTAAAGATAAATAATAAAATAAATTAAAAAGATTAAAAATTATTGCTATTTTTTTACGATAAAAATAAATTAAGGTTCAATTTTAGTATTAATTGAGATTGAATATTATTTAAAAATTTAATAAAAATAACTGTGATTTTATAATGTGAACGGGACTAAATAAGAAAATTTATTGAATATAATCGTTTATTTAAATAAAAATTAAATTAAATAGAGCCGAAATTACATGTCTACATATAATAATATTTTTGCTAAAGAATTAATGTGAAATTAAAAAAAAATCTAAAGAATTTTTGCTAAATGTTTTTGCTAAAGAATTTTTGCCATGTAGAGAAATCATGTTTTTGCTAAAGAATTGCTATAGAATTTCTCTATAGAGAAATCAAAATTTTGCTAAATAAGAAATCATGTTTGTCAAACCTCGAGTCTACCAGACACGAGGTTGATAAAGTTCATGCACCTCGTGTACGAGGTTGTCGTTTTTTAGGATGAATTTAATTGCCTCACTCACATGAAATTTGACGTGAGGAAATTTAGACCTCGTGTTTGGTACACACGAGGTGGACCACTTTTATGCGCCGACCTTGACACATTTAATGCGTTTGAGGAAATTGATGGGAATTTCTGGGGGTGTTAGACCTTGCGTCTACTAGATACGAGGTTGCGGTGGACCTCGTGTCTGCCAGACACGAAGTCCCCCCACCAAGTACCCATATCAAATTCCGTTCTCCCTTTCGGCGCTCAATTTCAAAAAGTACCTATTTTGGTAAAAAACCCAACTTTTGAAATGTCTTGAATTTATATACTTGTTTGAATTGGGACTTGACCCTTAGCATTTTTGTTCATCCATAATTATTTCTAGGACTTGAATATTGAGGCACATGACGTCTGAATTGAAGTTGAGTATGAGGGGTGATGGATTTGTGAAGGTTGAACAAACTTAAATTTGAAAACATTTGCCAACATTCCAACATTCTTTTGAGATCGCATGTCGTCGATTATATCAGAGAGGTTTGTATGGCAGACTTCTTTATATTATGGTCCTATAGATGAGCCAAGAATGTTCTGAATTGTAATTCTATTCAGCTCGTCATCACAGAAGTTCATCTAATATGGATTTGGCCTTCAATTTGCAATAGAAAATGCAGATAAAAAGGTCCAAATTAAGGAGGCAGTGGGAGAGGCAAAGAAGGTACAGTAGAGCAGATTAGAGGGTGATGAAAATCGAGTGAATTGGCTTGGGTGATATTTAATTGTTTAATCGTTTAACCAGATTTTGCAGATTGGAGAGTTGGGTTTCTTCTGTAATTCCGATGGAAGTGGAATTGCTGCAACAACCAAGAGCAAGAAGAAGAGAAATTGGAAGAAGAAAAGAAAGAAAAAGAAAAAAATTATTTTAAAATAAATAATAATAAGAAATAATTACATATTTTAATTAAAAATATAAAATTACTGAAATAACCTTAAAATTAATAGAATTAACGATCAATTCACGGAAGGATAAGATTGAATGATTAAAAATTTTGAGGAATGTTTCTACGTTTTTTTTTTTGTTGGAGGGCTAAACTTAGATTTCGCAAGTGTTCGAAAGTCAGTAGGATAGTTTGCCCAAAAATAAAAAAAACACAAACTAAATACAACTTTTAATTTGGCATCCAAGAATTCAAATTTGTTCTCTGTAACAGCATCCCTCCAATGTATAAAAAGAAAGTGTACCAAAAAAAAAAAAAAAATGGAGGGAGATGTATTTTGAAGACAAAATTTCCTTTGTGCAAAAGGGTCCAAACAAATAAGCATAATAATAAATGTGTTGTAAACCATCAATAGGGGTAGTTAGGTTAAGAACTTATCGATTTTAGCCTTGAAAGAGACATATAATGTAGTCGTAGACAATTTTTTTGATTTAGTAAATTCGTTCTTGACCTATTCATTAAAATTTTAATTGGATAATCAAAATCATAAATAATAGTATAATTCACATCTTTTAGATAATCTCTTTATTATTTTTCAATAGGAGAAGTTTATTAGGTGCAAATTTTAGGACTTATTGAAATGGTTTCAAATATGAAAAGGGTAAAATAAAAACTAAGGAATGAGAGTAGTCTTGAGGAAAAACATTCTTAACTATTGATGTTTTTATTTGCTTTAATTATTCCTCATCAAAAGATAGATATATCTACGGTTGATTGGATGGGACATTTGTATTTAAAAAGCTATGCATATGAGTTTGCAATAGTGTTGCTTGAAATACTTTCTGGGCTATGAGTAATTGATCGAATTCAATCCCCTAGAGAAGAGAATCTTGTGGACTTGGCCAAACCTCTCTTACTCAATAGAAGGAGTTTCAGGATAATAGTGGATCTAAGGGTAGACCAACAGTAGCCATCAAGAGCAGTATTCCAAACCGCACTACTCATCCCCAAATGCCTCTCACCAACCCAAACAACCGACCACTCATGCAACAATTATTGAAGGCATTGGAACAAATTGGAACCCATGGATTCCAAATCCAACCACAAAGTCCAACGGCGATGGAGACCATCAACAATTTCCCCAAACCAACTCATACTAACAAAAACTAGCACAAGCAACTGTAGGTTCAGTTATAGCTCCAATTAAAGAAATGGATAATCTATAAGTTTGCTTGAAATTCTATTACCAGGTCCTATATTTGCTATAGGTTCATAACCAAATTATAATGAATAAAAGAAAGATTTCCAAATTAGAGTAGAATTCCAATTCGGTTGAAATCCTAATTCAGAAACAGGATTCATATCTAATTCCAAATAATATAATATCTAAAATTTGATCCAAAATATTAGTGATAAGTTTTTAGAAGTCTTTAAAAAAGTCTATTATAGGCCATCCAAAACTCTTGAGAATTAATCTCTCTCTTTTTGTTGAAAAGAAAAAAAATCCGAGACCAAAAATGAAATCTCCTTTTCTGAGTAAGAAATCTTGAACTTTAGCTAGTACTAGAACTCGAAGTATCAGTATAAATTGGTTCAAGTGGATACCATAGAGGTAGGGTTCGTGAGGTCCTACTTATGATTCAGATCAAAGGCTCAGTAAGTAATGATTAGCAAAATATAACGAAAAGATACAATCTTTAACCAAATTGATTAATTCCAACTCCTTAGGATCCTTCGTAGAAGTAGATCCATTTTATTTTTGTTGCTATTTTGTGTGTTTTGATCTATTTTTCCTCTAACAAAAGAGGTAATTGTCCTTCCTGAAGGAATTGACATATTTACAGAGCATGCTTTAGTGGACGAAAATGGAAGAACATGAACATTAAACAGAGTATTGGCACAACATGGTGGGATGAAAACATACCTCTTGGAGCCTTAAAAACTTGAAGAACATGGTTGAATCAATTGAAGCTCAAGAACAGCTTCTTCCTTGCACGTCCATGATCACCAGTGCACTGCACTTCCTCTTCCGGCTGCTTTCCTCCTCCGGTGAAAATGAAAAATGCTAGTTTTTTAGTTCACGGAATATTCCACCGCCTAATTTTTTTGTCGGTGAACACAATAGTGAAGAAGAGTGGTCTCTAATCTCCTTAGTTCTCTTGCTATTGATTAGCAAAACTCCAAGGAGAAAATAAGAGAAGGAAGGAGACGTGAGAGAGAGAGCTGCGTGAGATAGATTTGTGAGGGAGAATTAGGGTTATTTTTTTCTACCAGAGACTTGTTTATTGTTAGCCAAAAATAGGTCCCCCATTATCTGATAAACATATCCCCCGGGATAACATATTTCAAACACCTGGATGTTATCCTGAGAATTAGTTTGGCTTAACCCTAAACTCATCTGAATTGTATTTGGACGAAACCCTATGGTCCAAGCTATTGGGCCGAAATAATATTTATTATTTTTCTTGGACCCAAAAGGCCCAAAATAATAAACATTAATTATTTATTTCATGGGCTTATAGAAATAACCCAATAAATAATTAATGAGCCCAAATGAACCAAAATAATTAAACTTTAATTATTTATTTCTTGGGCTTATATAAATAACCCAATAAATAATTAAGCGTTAATTATTTTCCATTAGTTTAAGCCCAGGTTAATTTCCTAATTATTCAAACTGGGCCTAGGCCCTGAATAATTAATTAACCAATTAAACCAAATAATTAATTTCTCTCAACTCCTATTTTTATTTTATTTATTTATTTATTTTATTCTAGTGTAATAATAAACTAGACATCCTGAATAAAATAAAGTAAAATAAAATAAAAACCTCTTGAACTAAGACAAATTCCTCAATCCAAAATTAATTAGGACTTACAGGCTATTCCGAGGACCAAAAAGACACATCGCCTTGGCTGCTAAAATGACTAAAATACTCCTGCTATATAAATAGCTGTATTTTATATTTTAAATATTTTATATAAGGAAATATTGACCCCAAGGATAATGCTGCATTAGCAAAGTTTCCGACCTACAGGTGAAATGACTAAAATACCCCTCTATACATCGCCGTATATTTAGAGAGAAAGAAGTGTACTAACACCCCTTTAAATGACATCTATCATCCTTAAAATTCTAGTCCAATGATCCACGACTTCCTGGAGTGTTTCCGCTTTTCAAGGGAGCTACCCTAAAACAAATATCCAAGTCATGTTTCCTAGGACCCTAAATATTTAGATCATTCGGACAATCACAATGGGCGATTTAATGTAGAAACTATCTTGTACAAGTCTGTCTTAACTAACTAGTCACACATACCCAACATGCAAGTATATTGGCCCTATGATAGAACCTCAACTATAGCAAATTAAAGTATATGCTTTCAGCTTCGCCAGACCACCAACTCATACTCAAGTCATAGAGCACTAGTGCACGCTGTAGCGGTAGTAGTTTAGGTTTTTACCATATAGTACTTTTTAGAAACCACTACTACAAATCATGTTCTACGTATTCGAAATACGCTTATGTCATGAAGTGAGTGGACTACTCACTGGCTAAAGGTAAGTCATCCCCCATTTGGAATTCATAACATAATAACCTAAACATGATGAGATTCCTAGTCTCATCAATCGGTTAAGAACAACTGTTTATGTGTTTAAATAACCCATGATCCATACCTTACCGTGAAAGACCTCTATTTACATGGATCATTTATTTAAACACAATGGGTCTGTTCCAAACGAAAATGTACACAAATAAAGAAAATTATTTTACAAACAATTTTCGCAAATAAATTCTTTTATTAACATATTCGATATTTTCATCAGAAAACTAGTCTAAGAGGGTGTATTCCCAACAATTCCCACCATGACTCTCATTGTTATTAGACTTGATGATTTCTTTACCCTTAGGAGGTTTCAAGGCAGGACATACATAAGCTTTTCTAGCGACTAACTGTGCAACTAAAATTTCATTGGCTATCTCCTCTTCAGTTAGATAAGTCATCAACCACTGAACTAATAGATTATCCTTTGTCGAATCTTGCTCCTCATTTCTTTTCTTTTTCCTTGATGAATTCCTCAAGCCGTGTAGCATGAGAAGGCAGTTATGATAAGTCTAAAAAATCCTATAGGATCAGTGCTTTCTTTAATTGATGATGCATCCTGCCAACTGCAATCTTCACATACTTAGATTCAAGTAGCCTGGTTAAACATTTGTCTTTGAGTCTTTTGAACCGTTCTAAGAACTTGATAACGATTTCTCCTAGTTTTTATTTTATGGCTAGTAAATCAACGATCGACACTTCCAGGATCAGCAGACAAAATCTCCCATGGAACCGGCCCATGGATGTATTAAATTCGGTAGCAAGCTTGTATACCAAGTAAAAGCTGCTCTTGTCAAAGACAAAGGAAATAACTGAAACTTGTAATATTCGTTAGTAGCTACCTCACCATACTGAGCTATGAACTTTTCCACATGCTCTATGGTCATCTTTTCATTGTCATCGGAGACAGTTGTGAAAGTAAGTACTTTGAATCCCTTAGGTAACGCTACAATTAAGTTGACATATTTCGGGTAAGATTTCTGATATGTTGGTCTGTCAGTCCCAGTAATATTTAAACCAAACTACTTCCTTAATGTATCAGGAATGGCCTAGGAGTTCGCTTGTTGATTGGTTCCTTTGGATATGCAGTTGTATGCTAAATGGCTAGTAGTTGAGTTCCCCCAGCTTGTTGAGGCCTCACCTGGTTAAGATATGGATTGGCTACTTATGTATTTGGAGGGAAGTAACGCAACTGTTATTGGCCACCACTCTAGATCTCAGGTTGCCCATCTATGGCGGGTACATTCAAATTTGGGACTTGTCCTATGATGTTTCCAAATATACTATTATCCAGGACCTACCCCCTAGGGCAAAATTGTCCATAGCCTCCCGAGACTTAGCCTCTAGGAAAATTTGGTGGAACCCTAACACTAGTTTACCCTCCAATACTATAGAATTGTTGTCCTGTAGTAAACAAATGTGCTTGCCTCCCAATATGAGGGAACAAAAGCCTCTTAGGAGCAGTCGGGAATTGCCCCCAGTGTAACTAACCATAGGAATATTCATGGCTATAGTTTATATGCCCATGAATAACTCGATTAATTGCTCTATTGGGAAGCTAGAGTTAATTGTAGGCTCCAAACTGTCGTACTTGATATAAGGTATATTTTCGGGTAGATAGGTAAATAAGGCCTGGGAACTAAGGTATTTGAGGGTGAACCTTGCTCCCATCAGGCAATAGCAACCCTACCATATTGTAGATTTTGCAAACCTGCTCAAGGTTCTGCTTGGGGTGCTATCACTATAGGAATATTTCTCCTTGGAGCTATCAAGGTTAGTAATTCATTTTGCAACGTTAGTTTGAAGACTACTGCAAATTGTTGAACTCTCCTGTACTCTTATCAAATTGCTGTCAGATGGCTATGAGAGAAGTAGGGGAGGCAGTAGTTGTAGGCGTAGAATTTTGACCAACATCTTCTTATTGACCTTTTATGTCTTCTTTTTGCATGCTCATATTACGGACGATCCTTCTTGAGGCAATTGCATAAACTATAGAAAGGGCTCACTTCAAAGTGATCCTATTCTTGACACCAAATAGTGTTTGTAGTGAAAACTTCCACTGGCTGGGTCAACTAAATGGCAAGTTTATGGCCAGACTAACTCCCATGAAATTAAGATGAAACCATTAATAAAGAAAACTAATTCGAGAAGAAGGATATTCCAGAAATGAATGAAAGTTCAAATATAAACTGAAAGTTTAGAAAAAGACAATACTTTACTTGATCAAACAGACAAACCCTGAGTATATAAGTAATTTCTACCACTCCAAGGGAGTACTTTGAGGCTAAACTGAAAAATAAACGGGGAAATAAAGCTGAATAGTACAAAATGTAAACGAAAGCAATAAGGCTAAATTTATATAAGAAAACTCCAGAAAGATGGAAATAAAAGAAATTGTTATGTAGTTCTTAGGTGTGCTTGATGCGATTCTATTGGATTTGCCTTGATTTATGTGTTTTTCCCCTCCCTCACTTCCGTTAAATCTGCCATCCCTGGTGTGGTGCCTCTTCCTGTTTGTTCATGGTGTATCATAGGAACATTAAGAGTTCGAAACCAAGGCAAATGCTCGGTAACTTATTCTTAGGTGTCCTAGGTCAGCTAGGAGTCCTTGATCTTCTTATCCATTTCGCATATATTCAGCAATCTATCCCCTCTACAGACTCGGTTAAACCTGCTTTTTCAAGTCCTCAACTTGACTGGCTACTTTTGCTTGCCAACAAATGTGTATACTCCTTTACGTATGCTATAAATTGCTCATTGTATTTGGATTTTTTTATTTTTAGGGTATATAAATACTTCTTGAAAAGATAAACATGAAAAGACCCAATAAAAAGTCATTCTTTTGCATCAAATCGTAACTAATTAAAGAAAAAAAATTATTGGAGATGATAAATTAGAATGCTTATGAATATATTAAATATATAATTTAAAAATATAATGTATTATAAATATATAATAAAAATTTTAAAATAAACATATATAACATAATAACTTTTTGAATTAATGTAAAATTATAATTTTAAAAAATTATTAATCAATCAAAGCCTAATAATAAGTTTGAATTAAGGGCGCGTACTGGGCTGTATCCCGGCAGGGTTGAAAGTTTATCCAAGTTGAATTAAGGGCGCGTACTGGAAGGTAGGATTCACCAACTTGGCTTAGAGGCTTCAAGGTTCCATCAATCGTTTTCTTCCCTTCCCCACTTTCAAATCTGCCCGTCCGTACGGCTGTCTGTTCTGTCTATCCCTCTGTCTTCAAATTATTGAGAGATGGAATTAATTCGTAATGATAATCCTAATTATGAGACTTAATTTTGAATTTCAAATTGCTTATGAATCAGATATTAACATATTGGTGTTTTAAAAATTTATCCAAACATATTATTATCCACCAATTTTTAGACAATAGCAGTTTTCTTTTTTTTTTCCTCGAGCAATATTAGACACAATTCGTTCAAGAGAGAAAAAAAATAGAAAATAGAGAAAATAGAATGGCTTGGGCAGACACAAGAAAAAAAATTTTGGGACAGACACAATAAATTTTTTTTTTGGTCTTATTGATAAAAAAGAATTGAGAGGAAATATCTGAATGAGATAAAAGGTTTTAAACAAGTAATTTAGTGGGTTAATAAATACTAAAAGATTAGAATTTAGTAAATATAAAAGAAGATATAACGACAAATGCATTTAAAAAAAGTCTAATAGTATAATTAATATATATATATATGTAATTTATAATTTAATATGTTATAATTAGTAAGAATTTTTTTAAAAAAAGAAGGGTTAAGGATTCAAATATTTTGTAGCCTAGAGTGAATATATTATAATTCATATGAATTTGAAAAAAAATTAAAAAAAATAATTAAGATATTAATTTAATATAGTCTAATAGTATAATATATATATATATATATATATATATATATATATATATATGAGTTTCTTTGTTAAAAAAATTTAAATATTTCAATTTAAGATATTAATTTATTGTGTAGAACTTATTAAGTGGGGGAGGTTCGCCTTCGGGACTTCCTCCTTAATCAAAGAACTTATTAAGTGATACACTAGACTAGTGAGTTTCTTTGTAAAAAAAAAAATCAAATATTCCAAATTTAAAACTATTTTTCTATTCCTTACTTATGTTCACAAAAAGTTTGATAATTTGACACATAATCGTTTATTAGCATAGTCTTAAATACGTTACAATTACTCAAGCTCTATACGTTATATTTCATTTATTTACTTTATAACTTTATCAATTTAGATGAAAAAAATTAAAAGATAATAAGAGATGATGCAATAAATCACATATTTTCAATGTGATTAAAACGTTGATATTTTTACTTGATCGTGACTTTAACAAAAGTAAATAAATAATATTTGCATTGATGGAAGGATATGGTAATACCATTTTGTGCAAAGGAATCAAAACGTGACAAGCAAAATTTTCCTTATAATATCCCAAATTCAATGAACTTGGAAAAGTTTCATACTTTGATTGTTAAAGTGATCAATAATCTTGAAATTTAATGATATTTTGATATTGTGAACCATTCAAATCCTATATAAACCCTAAGTGCACTACCCTCAAAATACAAGCAAAACTCAAATGAGCAAAATTGGAGAGATAGTTTACAATAGCATTGTGGAGATGGCTGTGGCAATGTTGGGTGGCCCTCTCTTCCTCAACATCTTCATCAAAGAATTCTGCTTACAAGGCTAAAGATACCAAGAGGCTGCTGCTGTTCATGCTATATCACCTTTTTGGAGGTGCATAATACTACTACTGATTTGTTTTCTTTTTCTTTTTTTTTTTTGAGAAGAAATATAGTTCTTTGTTGAAATGCAGGCATAAATAAAACAAAAGCTTCCAGTCCTCATTTTGCTCTGTTTTCCCCCCTCTTGATTGTGTCTGGTGATAGAGCTGCTTGTGAAAGATCAAATGGCAATTCTGCTTATGTTAAACATTTCTTTCGTTCAATTTTATTACTATATTTCACATGAAAAGAATTGAATTTCATCAAATTTGAAACTAAAAACAAAATAGCCTTATATTTACTTGTATATATGAATTTCATGCACTACAATCAAGGATCGATTTAGGGGATAGGAGTGGTGTCTGTCCCTAAAATTTTAAAATATTAATTATTCTTTTAAAAGTTTTGAGTTTTTTTTTATAAATAATTTGTATAAATTCTATACTCAAATCTTCCACTGCCAGCTCTCCAAGCTAGAGAACAGTGATAAGGAGACTAGTAGTGAACTCATTTCAGCTAGAGAGTGGGGAGAAGGAGAAAAGCAAGGGGCTAAGATTTCGAAGAAGATGTCCCTTCCGATCATCTCGATGATGTGACAGATTATAAAAGTTAATTTCACTTTGCCCCTCGAACCTTGGGGATATGCCACTTAATTTTTTTTAATTTTTTTTTAATTGACAATAGAGAACCCGAATACAAAATCTTTATAAACATTTTTTTTTTGGGGGGGGGGGGGGGAACTATGAAGAAAGCCCTTTCTTCAATTATATTTGAATTTTATGAGAGAGTTATGTAATAACCTTTCAAAAAAGATAAATCTAAAAAGACCGAATGAAAAAGTTAATTTCACGTAAATTTTTTTTTCTTGATTAAAACTACTCCATCTCTACTTGAAAATGTTACTTAACTTCTATAAATTACTTCATTATATTTTGATTTTTCATTTCTAGAGTAAGCAAAAACTTCTTGAAAAGATAAATATAAAAAGACCCAATAACAAAGCATTTCTTTTGCATCAAAGCGCAACCTATTAAAGAAAAAAAAAATTATTGAAGATGATAAAAATAGAATGCTTATGATGCAACAATAAATCATATACCATATTTCTAGTTTTATTGATTAAAACAATTCCTCCCATAGTTAAAAATGTAACTTGTTTTCTATTGATTTAAAAAATTTGTCTTCGTAAGTTTTTAAAATAGTTGTACAAATTATAAGATTTGAACTTGCTCAGTTACACACTTGAATAGTGACTATGAGTTTCTTTGTTATTAAAAAAAAATTCAAATATTCCAATTTTAAAACTATTTTTCTATTCCTTATTTATGTTCACCAAAGTTTGATAATTTGACACATAATCATTTATTAGCATAGTTTTAAATAGGTTACAATCACACAAGTAGTTCTAGATGCCACTTTTTCACATTAGATTGAGATTATATTTATTTTTAATATAAATATGATCTTAAAATTTATAAAAATTATAAACTCAAATATCAATTTTGGAATCTACTTTGAGTAAATAATAAAAATGTTAATATTTTTAAAATAAAATTTATTTGAATTAAGTCTATATCTTGGTCAAAATATGTCTAAAGTAATATTCTTTTTTAAAAAAATTACTACCCAAGTTCACCTAATTTGAAAAGTAAAATTTTCCTTGTAACGTCTCAAATTCACTCAACTTAATTGGAAATATGATACAATCATCATTCTAATAAGGAAATAATTTTTGTATATTAGTTGTATAATCTTGTAGAGTAAGAAAAATATTCTCTTAATTAGGTAGAGATTTTCTTCCTTTAATAGAGGCTAAATTTATTCCTGATTGACAGGACTGTAATCCTATATATATGTAATCCTTCTTCATGAATAAAACACACTTACCTTCCCCATCAAATTCTGTCTTGTTCTGAAACTTTTCATGGTATCAGAGATATGAGTGGGGACGGGAGTAGTGATAAAAAGGGAGGCAGTGATGTCTTAACCAGAAAGATGATGTCTCCATATTTTCTTTCAACAAATGATAACCCAGGAAATATCATTACACAGGTTCAGCTGAAAGGAGAGAACTATGACGAATGGGCAAGAGTGATAAGAACGGCGCTCAGAGCCAAAAAGAAATATGGATTCATTGATGGTGCTATAAAACAGCCTACAGAAGACTCTTCAGAAATGGAAGATTAGTGGACTGTTAACTCCATGTTGGTTTCATGGATGTTAAACACAATAGAACCAAGTTTGCGATCAACCATCTCATATATGGAAATCGCAAAAGATCTTTGGGATGACATTGAAGAACGATTTTCTGTGGCGAATGGACCACGTATTCATCAGCTCAAAACCGAGTTGGTAGAATGCAAACAGCAAGGAATGGCAATAGTGAACTATTATGGAAGATTGAAGATGATATGGGAAGAATTGGCAAACTATGAGCAGAATCCAGTGTGCAAATGTGGGAACTGCAATTGTAATATTGCTGCAGAATTAGATAAGAAACGAGAGGAAGAAAGGCTGCATCAATTCTTAATGGGATTAGATGACTCAATTTATGGAACAATACGTTCTAACGTTATGAGTACTGAACCATTGCCAAATCTGAATCGAGCATATGCTATGGTGATTCAAGAAGAACGAGTTCGCAATATAACTCGTGGAAAGGAACAACGAAGTGAGCACATGGCCTTCGCAGTACAAACAGGTTCGACATCAAAAGGACGAACTGAAAATAAAAATAAGACCATAGTCTGCACCAACTGTAACAAAACGGGCCACAATGTTGAGTCATGTTTCCAACTTGTTAGTTATCCAGACTGGTGGGGAGATAGGCTGAAAGGCAGCGGACGTCGTGGACAGGAAGGATTAAAACAGACCACTAACCCAGCTGGTAAGGGACGTGGTGGATCAATTCGAGCTAATGCGACATGTACACCAGGACAGGGTAATGATGCAATTGATACAGGAGGATTGAATGGATTGAGTGGTGAGGAATGGAACACGTTGATCAATCTTTTGAATGCACAAAAAGATAGAAATCAAGGAAGATTGAATAGTACGTATAGCATCATGAGATGGATAATTGATAGCGGAGCTTCTCACCATATGATTGGAAGTCTTGAATTGATGAATAATGTGAAAGATACTCATTCCGTTCCGGTTGGATTGCCAGATGGAAAGGAGATTATGGTGAAGAAAGAAGGAGCTGTGATGTTGAATAAACATTTAAAATTGAACAAAGTTTTATATGTTCCTGATTTGAAGTGTAACTTGATTTCTGTATCACAGCTGACTAAGGAAATGAATTGCACAGTTCTATTCACTAATACATTTTGTGTAATGCAGGACCACAATTCGAGGATGCTGATTGGTGCAGGTGAGAAGCATGAGGGGCTTTATTACTTCAAGCAAATCAGAGGAATGAAGAGTGCTATGGCTTTGAAAAAGGTGCGAAATGACAGCTTTGAAATTTGGCATCAGAGGTTGGGTCATCCTTCCAATAAGATTGTTAGTTTGTTACCTATTGTTGATGTTAGTAGTGATAAGTGTGATAATTGTGAAATTTGTTTTCGAGTAAAACAGATTAGAGGAGAGTTTTTATCTAGTAACAGCAAAGCTTCTAGCATTTTTGAAATGATTCATTGTGATTTATGGGGTCCTTATAAAACTCCAACTCTTTGCGGTGCACATTATTTCTTGACGATAGTTGATGATTTTTCAAGAAGTGTGAGGGTTTATTTGTTACGAAATAAATCTGAGGTGGGACAGTCTCTTCGCAATTTTTTTGCGTTAATACGCAGACAATTCAATGGAAATGTGAAAATAGTACGTAGTGACAATGGAATTGAATTCACTTGTCTACATGAGTACTTTGAAGAGAATGGTATAATGCACCAAACAAGTTGTGTTGGGACGCCTCAACAAAATGGAAGAGTAGAACGAAAACACCGACACATACTGAATGTAGCTCGTGCTCTTCGTTTTTAGGCAAACTTGCCTATCGAATTTTGGGGAGAATGTGTGTTAACTGCAGCCTATTTAATTAATAGGACTCCATCGATGTTGTTAAAAGGAAAAACACCTTATGAATTATTGTATGGTCAAGCTCCATCATATGGAAATATTCGAGTATTTGGTTGCTTGGCTTATGCTCATAATCAACGACGAGAAGGAGATAAATTTGCCAGTAGAAGCCACAAATGTGTATTTGTTGGATATCCTTTTGGAAAGAAAGGATAGACTTTGTATGATGTTGAAACGGGTGACTTGTTTATCTCTCGAGATGTGATTTTTGTAGAGAATCAGTTCCCCTATATACAAAACTCTGACGATGAACCAAGAATGGCTAACAATACACATGATGATCTTTTGACTGAAGAAGAATTGGATTTCTTCGATAAAATGCCTGAACAGAAGAATAATGATAGAGCCGATCAAGCAGTCATTGAGTCCAACAATGAGCAAGATCAAGGTATGACTACAGCCAGGGGGGGTACAACTGAAATTGAAACAAGTCAAGAATTGCAACCCGAAGAGATGCTTGGCCGTGGTCACAGGGAAAAGCGTGACAATGTTTTGTTAAGGGATTTTGTCTTACATACTGTGAAAGTAATGAGCCCCTCTGCAACATCACTTGATCATCAGCATTCCTCAGGTAGTCCTTATCCTCTTACACATTATGTGAATTGTGATAAATTTTCTTTGTGTCACCGTGCTTTCTTGGCAGCAATTACTACAGGAGTTGAACCCAATTCTTTTGCTGAAGCTATGAAAGATAAACAGTGGAGAGATGCTATGGCAAAGGAAATACAAGCCTTGGAAGACAATGAAACGTGGACGGTAAAGAAATTACCACCGGGAAAGCAAGCAATAGGATGCAAATGGGTGTATCGCATAAAGTATAATGCAGATGGAACAATTGAACGTTACAAGGCTCGATTAGTTGTTCTGGGAAATAGGCAAGTTGAAGGAATAGATTACAATGAGACGTTTGCACCTGTGGCAAAAATGACTACTGTCTGCACTTTTCTTACAGTTGTTGCAGATAAAAATTAGGAACTTCATCATATGGATGTGCAAAATGCATTTTTACATGGGGATTGCAAGAAGAGGTGTACATGCGCATGCCTCCTGGTTTTTATGCTCACAAACTAGGAATGGTGTGTCATTTGAAGAAATCTTTGTACGGGCTACGACAGGCTCCTCGATGTTAGTTTGCGAAATTAGCTTCTGTGTTGAAGAAATATGGTTTCAAGCAATCTTATTTTGACTACTCTCTCTTCACTTTGCACCAAAACCAAGTGCAAATCCATGTTCTTGTTTATGTTGATGACATTATTGTGTCAGGTAACGACCACTCAGCTATCCAAATATTTAAATAGTATTTGAGTAGTTGCTTTCATATGAAGGATTTGGGAGTCTTGAAGTATTTTTTGGGCATTGAAGTTGCATGTAGTTCTGAAGGCATTTATTTATGTCAACGGAAATATGCCTTGGATATTGTTTCTGAAGCCGGTTTACTTGGTGCTAGACCAGTTTCTTTCCCTATGGAACAACATCATAATTTGGCAATGGCAAAAGGTGAATTTTTGCCTCATCCAGAAAGCTATAGGCGGTTGGTAGGTCGACTTATTTATCTTTCGGTCACCCGACCTGAATTATCCTATTGTGTGCATGTGTTGGCTCAGTTCATGCAGAAACCCCGCAAAGAACATTGGGAGGCAGCCTTGAGAGTAGTTCGTTACTTGAAAGGGAAACCTGGTCAAGGTATATTGCTACGGTCACAGAATAATCTGCATCTTTCTGCTTGGTGTGACTCTGATTGGGCGAGTTGTCCTCTTACTCGCCGTTCTTTGACAGGTTGGTATATTCACCTTGGTGGTTCTCCCATTTCCTGGAAGACAAAGAAGCAACAGATCGTTTCTCGGTCATCGATCGAAGCGAATATCGTTCTATGGCTATGACTACTTGTGAATTAAAGTGGTTGCAAAGTTTGTTACTTGATCTTGGTGTCCATCATTCAACACCTGTACAGTTATATTGTGACAGTCAAGCAGCCTTGCATATTGCCTCAAATCCAGTATTCCATGAACGCACCAAACACATTGAGATTGACTGTCATTTTGTTCGTGATGCAATTCATTGTGGAGTTATTCGACCAATGTATATTCCCACTGGTTCTCAGTTAGCTGATATCTTCACAAAAGCATTGGGTGGTCGTCAATTTGAACATCTCCTTTGCAAGTTGGGCATTCTTAATCTTCATGCTCCAACTTGAGGGGGGGTAATAAGGAAATAATCTCTGTATATTAGTTGTATAATCTTGTAGAGTAAGAAAAATATTCTCTTAATTAGGTAGAGATTTTCTTTCTTTTATAATAGGAAATAATCTCTGTATATTAGTTGTATAATCTTGTAGAGTAAGAAAAATATTCTCTTAATTAGGTAGAGATTTTCTTCCTTTAATAGAGGCTAAATTTATTCCTGATTGACAGGACTGTAATCCTATATATATGTAAGCCTTCTTCATGAATAAAACACACTTACCTTCCCCATCAAATTCTGTCTTGTTCTGAAACTTTTTACATTCATCATTCATTAGCATAGTTTTAAAAAAGTTACAATCACACAAGTTTTAAATTTCATTATTTACTTAATTTTATCGACTCAGGTAAATAAAATTAAAAAATAATAATAGATGATCCAAAGAATCAGTCATGTGTTATATATGTTCATATGCATATAATTTTAATGTGATTAAAATGTTGATACTTTTATTTGATCATAACTTTAACAAAAATAAATAAATAATATATACATTGATGGAAGGATATGACAGTATCATTTCTTGCAAACAAATCAAAACTTGAAAAGCAAAAATTTCCATGGAATATCCAAATTCAATGAACTTGGAAAAGCTTCATACTTCGATTGTTGAAGTGATTCATAATCTTGAAACTTAATGATCTTTTGATATTATGAACCATTCAAATCCTATATATAAACCCTAAGTGCACTTCTCCCAAAATACAAGTAAAACTCAAAGGAGAAAATTTGGAGGATGATTTACAATAGCATTGTGGAGATGGCTGTAGCAATTTTAGGTGGCTCCCTCTTCCTCAACCTCTTCATTAAAGATTTCTGCTTACAAGGCTAAAGTGACGAAGAGATTGCTGCTGTTCATGTTATATCACCTTGGTGGTGGTGGATAAAGAAACCTATATTCTTTCAGTTATGAATTATTGGAATCTCCATTAATTAGTGGAGGCTCCACTAATTATGGATTTATGTGAATTATTAGAAGATTTTTATGGATGTCCACCATTTAGTGGAGACACCATTAATTGAGATTAGTTGAAGATGATGTATGCAATGATGTATTCCACTAATTAAAGCTCTATAAATAGAGCTATTCTCTAAGCTTGTAATACACCATCATTTTGTAAAAGAAAGATTAGTGAAAGAAAGATTAGAGAAAGAATTGTGAGAGAAAGAAAGAGAGAAGTTTGAAGAGAAATTTTTGTGCAAAGAATAGTTAGAATTTTCTTAGTGTGTAGTGTGTAGATTTTATTCTAACACTACCCTAATTTTATAACACGTTATCTGCACGAGTCTCTACCGTTATTAAAGTTAGAAGACAGGTACGCATTTATTGATCTTGCTAAATTCGAATTTGTAGCCCTTGATATTTCTGAAAAAAAAATTTATATGTCATACAGAAATGCATCTAAATGCTAAAAAAAAGGAGATCCATATGTCATGTGGATAAAAATAAAGATTTGACCACCTGAAGATGGTCGTACTACCCACTGCACGGTATGAATTGTTGCACCTGAAGTTGCAAGATTGTAAAACCGTGAACTCCGTGATGTATAAAACTACATCTTAGTTAAAAATTTTGCGGAGAAAAAGTTACTGATGAAGTTATATTGGAGAAGACATTCTCCACTTTTCATACCTCGAATATTGTCCTGCAGTAACAATATCGAGAAAAATGGTATCCCAAATTGACAAATTTAACATGAGTTATTATTGAGAAATCATGAAGCCAGATAAACTGGCTCAACAGCACTCCCGAAGTGAATGCTGTTGGCTCCAGTGCAAGCCATCGTTATAGTCGTAGTTGTGGCGGTGGCCGTGGTTATGGTCATGGACACACTCGATATTTCCCTTATCACAGAGAAATACTGGCCACCTGAAGTGGAACAGAAAAGATAATAAGGGAAAAAGATATTTCCATTAATAATAAGCATCACATCTTTTATTCATATCGCTAGTGTTCATATGAACTTGAGGATACATGCTTATAGTTACTTTTTTGTAATTGAGCTGACAAATTTAAGATGAAGGTTTGTAATTGTTCTTTTTCAATATTTACATTAGAGGAAGACAAACAATTAGTAATTATGGACTTCAGCTCTTCTTTTTCGACATCCTCCTCCTTTTCTTTCCCCTTTGAGCCAGCATCGAGACTAGCAGCAGAATTAGCCGTAAAATTACTGCGAAATGAGTCTTGAGATTTTATGATCTCCTTAAGTTTATTATATTTCTTATTATATTTGGCCTTGAAGCATGCTTGTCTCAATTTCTGTGTTTGGTCCTCTAACTGCGTATTAGGACTTTCTTCCACCAACTGTTTTTCACATTCCAGTATCGTAATGGCTTCTTTCAACTTCTTCTCAGCCATATGTCCTCCTTCTTCTTTATTTTGCATCTCCTGTAAATCGAAGTGATATTATCGGTTATTTACTTATAAATCTTTCATAGTTTCATACTTGCAAATTATAAGTATGTATGTGAGAGAACCTGAACATTCTTGATTATGGTCTCCAAGCTCACCAATTTCCTTTAAGGCCATCGACGAATTCCTAACTCCCTACATCTTTTCTTGAGACGGGTTATGCCAATATTCAGTTCTTTGGCTGCGCTTTTGATTGGTAGGAAAAAGTATTGCGAAATTGTTTCTCTTGATAGTGTTTGGGAGTTATTGCCCTTCTTTTCTCTCTGCCTCTTAATCATCTTCTTCTCCCCAGGAATTTTGTCTGCAATAATATCTTGAACTTCGATATTATGCATTTCATGAGTACTTACTCCGACTTCGTTGCCAAGACCACTCATTATTTCTCCTAGAAAAAGAAAATAATATCAGTAAAGGTAATACCATTCAAAATCCATGTTTAAATGTATAATAACCTGGAAACATATTCTGGCTTTGTTCAAAATCCATTAGAGAGTAGAAAGGATCATGCACAAGCATATCCTCATTCAAAGGAATAGCATCAAGAGGAACAGTATCAAAAGCAGTCTCTTGTAGGGGCAGATCAACTTGGTCCAAAGAAGTATGTTCAAAACTTCCACTGATTTACATAAAAAACAAACCAAAAGAGAGTTTAATTTCATTATCAAGCACACTAAAAACAAATGGAAGCCCTCAAAGGTATCTCACCTGAAATTAGGAGGAAGCGGTTGGTTTGGAAAGGAAAACATATCAAAATCTTCTGCGTTCGAATTAGGCAGAAGCGGTTGGTTTGAAAAGAAAAATACATCAACATCTGCTGCAGAAACCGAGTCAAAATTTGACCATGTCTCAAATGAATTACGAGTCTCCATATCTGCTTTGTGATTTTTGTTTTTGATGTTTACTAATGACTGATAACTGAGATATATATCGATACATATATATATATATATATATATCTGTATGAGGAAGAAGAAGAGGTCGATGGTAGGTAGAGGGTCGGAGGAGAAGAAAAGACAATAGAGGAGATGAAAAGTCGGTACCGGGAAGAGTGAAAAAAAAATAGATATTTTTCTTGGCATTTCCTGCTTGTCATCATTTTCTTATATTTCTTTTCTTATTCTCTTATGAAATCATTATTCCCTAAATTAAGGGGAGAACAGAAACAGTACAAGAAAGATCGTGATTGGACAACATCATTAAATTATCTTGATCCGCGCACAAGCGCATGTGAACTTGAAGTTCAAAAGATAATTCATTTGCAAAGCATTGCAAATCAAATGCCAGACGCTTTTGTTGACTCCAGAAGAGTTACAAAATCGCATATTCCAGCTATAAATGCTCCTATTTGAATTGAAGTTCCAGCAGAACAAAATATTATACCTATAGTCTGCTGAGTCAAAAACACGCCGAAGTGTGGCCGACCTCTTGGTTCTAAAGATAAAAATCCTCGAAAGAAAAGATGATTAAATGATCCGGAAGATCATATTGAAGAAAAGAATGATAAAGACCAAGAGAGAACCGATGACAAAGAACCGAAGTTGATGAAAGTAACACCGAAATTTCTATCAATTATACCACTTCCGATAGAAGTTGGAATCGGATAGAAACTGTTATTGATAATATATTTGCATACAATATATCTCTTGATGTTACACAGGATAATGATGATCTTGAACCAATATCAGTTGATGAATGTCGGTATAGAAAAGATTGGCTGCAATGGAAAGATGCGATTCAATCGGAGTTAAATGCACTCACAAAACGTGAAGTCTTCGGACCTGCAGTCCGAACACCAGAAGGTGTAAAACCTGTTGGTTACAAATGGATATTTGTGCGAAAGCGCAATGAAAAGAGTAAAATCGTTCGATATAAAGCGCAATTAGTAGCCCAAGGTTTTTCACAAAGACCAGGTATTGACTATGATGAAACTTATTCTCCTATTGTTGATGCTATTACACTCCGATATCCTATCAGTTTGGCAGTACATGAAAAGATAGATATGCGCATATTAGATGTTGTCACTACTTACTTGTATGGAAATTTAGAAAATGATGTTTACATGAAAATCACCGAAGGATTTCATATGCCTGAAGCATATAAACATTATCCTCGTGAAAATTACTCCATCAAGTTGCAGAAATCATTATATGGCCTGAAGCAATCTGGACGCATGTGGTTCACACGTCTTAGTGAATATTTATTGAAAGCGGGATTTAAAAATTACCAGGTATGTCCATGTGTTTTTATTAAAAAATATGGTTCTAAATTTGTGATATTAGCTATATATGTTGATGATATTAATCTTATTGGAACTCCTGAAGAGTTCCAAGAAACAATTGATTATTTAAAAAGAGAATTCGAAATCAAGGATTTTGGTAAAACCAAATTTTGCTTTGGTTTACAAAGTGAACATTTGGAGAGTGGAACATTTATTCATCAATCAACATATACAACAAAAGTGCTAAAAAGATTTTACATGGACAAAGCACATCCATTGAGTATTTCAATGATCGTCCGATCATTAAATGTGGATAAAGATCCTTTCCGACCTCAAGAAAATGATGAAGAACTCCTTGGTCCTGAAGTACCATATCTCAGTGCAATTGGTGCATTGATATATCTTGCTAATAATACACGACCTGATATTGCTTTTGCTGTCAATTTATTAGCAAGATTTAGTTCTTCACCAACACGACGACATTGGAATGGAATTAAACAAGTCCTTCGATATCTCCAAGGTACAATTGATCTCGGATTATTTTATTCAAATAAAACCAGTCCAACATTGATTGGTTATGCATTATCTGATCCACATAAAGCACGTTCTCAAACGGGCTATCTATTTACATGTGGAAATACTGCTATATCATGGCGTTCTACAAAACAATCTATAGCAGCTACTTCTTCAAATCATGCTGAAATTATAGCCATTCATGAAGCAAGTCGAGAATGTGTATGGCTAAGATCCATGATTCATTATATCCGAGAAAGTTGTGGATTATCATCAATCAAAGATATTCCAACTCCTCTTTATGAAGACAATGCAGTTTGCATAGCTCAATTACGAGGAGGATATATTAAAGGAGATCGGACAAAACATATTTCACCAAAATTCTTCTTTACTCATGAACTCCAGAAGAAATGTGAAATTGATGTGCTACAAATTCGGTCATGTGACAACCTCGCAGATATTTTCACGAAGACTTTACCGACTGCAACATTTGAGAAACTGAGATATAAATTCGGTATGCGTCGGTTTAAAGATTTAAAGGAATCATCTTATCAGGGGGAGTAATAAACAAACATATAGAATAGTGTACTCTTTTTCCTTCACTAGATTTTTTTTTTCCCATTGGGTTTTTATCTAGTAAGGTTTTAACGAGGCATATTCTTTATGTAATGGATGGACATCCAAGGGGGAGTGCTATGAATTATTGGAATCTCCATTAATTAGTGGAGGCTCCACTAATTATGGATTTATGTGAATTATTAGAAGATTTTTATGGATGTCCACCATTTAGTGGAGACACCATTAATTGAGATTAGTTGAAGATGTATGCAATGATGTATTCCACTAATTAGAGCTCTATAAATAGAGCTATTCTCTAAGCTTGTAATACACCATCATTTTGTAAAAGAAAGATTAGTGAAAGAAAGATTAGAGAAAGAATTGTGAGAGAAAGAAAGAGAGAAGTTTGAAGAGAAATTTTTGTGTAAAGAATAGTTAGAATTTTCTTAGTGTGTAGTGTGTAGATTTTATTCTAACACTACCCTAATTTTATAACATTTTCTTCTTTTTCTTTTTTTTTTCTTTTGGAGGGGGGGGGGATTTGGGATAAGAAGTACTATTGTTCTCTATTGAAATGCAAACATGAATAAAAGCTTCTGTTTTTCATTTTGCTTTTTTTTTTTTTTCGCTTCTGGTGATAGGGCTGCTTGTAAATGATCAAAGTTGCAAATCTGCTTATGTTAAATATTTCTTTAATTTAATTCTATTACTATATTTCACATGAAAAGAAATGAATTTTATGACATTTGAAATTAAAAATAAAATAACCTTATATTAACCTACATACATAAATCTTGTGTTACAGTCATTCAACTCCTAAATGCTCTTCCAATTATAAACAAAGTACCAGAACATATAAATTATTGATGGTAGAATGATGGTATAATAGCTTTATGAGTTCGGTTCATATATTTTTTTCTATGCGTATGTTTTAAAAAAAAAAAAAATACAAAGGGAGTCAGCCCCCGGGACTCCACCCCCACCCCCCGCGCCCCTCCCTCCAATCAACTTACCAAAAAAAAAAGTATATACATAATAATTTCCAGGAATTTTTTTATGCATATAGTGACACCGCAAAATTAACTCAATTCCTCCAATACTAGTCCCCAAGCCCCAGCCTTGAGTCAATAACCACTGCATCATTTTCCCCCCTCTTTTCTGGAACCTAAAATTTAAAATATACAATAGAAAAGGCATTAAAAATTTTAGTTTAGTAGTGATATCGCTTTAAAGAAAATTTTTTAAAAAAAAATCTATAGTGATCAGAAAAAAAACTATAATTTGTTTTTGATAAAGGGGGAAGAATTTTTTTTTTAAACTTTTGATAAGTGATAAAGGGAAAAGAAAAATGGTAGAATGAGACAAAATTTACACAATAAACCTACCAAAATTACCAGATCAAAATGCCTCGAGTTATCAAAATTACCAAAGAGGCCTCAACTTTGATTTTCTTATGTATCTGGCCATCTTTTACGCCTTCCTGTATGATTTCCTTTTCCTCCAAAACATTCGATCTGTAGCACTCCAAGCCAGAGAATAGGGATAAGGAGACCAGTGCTGAACTCTTCGGATTCCGGTGGATTGTTCTGATTGTGGGGAGGAGGAGATAAGCAAGGAAGCAAAAATTCTAAAAAAGATGGCCCTTTTCTAATCATGCAAAGGGCGTCTCGTGCTTAAATATTTTGCTTACTTTTTGTTTCGCACTCAAAATTTTCGCTTCTTAAATTGTTTTTTACTTTTTTGGGTTTGGAAAGAGGTTATAAAAGTTAATTCCACATTGCCCCCTTAACTCTTGGATTTTCCAATTGGGAACACACAGCAAACTCTCCATAAATGTAAATATAAGAGAAATTTAAAAAAGTTATTATTCAACAATTTCTATAGAATAAAATTTACATATTACTTTACATATGCTACAAATTGCTTCCATTTATATTTGGGTTTTTATTTCTGAAAAGTTATGTATAAACGTTTCGAAACTAATCCACCTTTACTTAAAAAATGTAACTTAACTTTTACAAATTTAAAAAATTCGTCTGCACAAGGTTTTAAGATAGGTGTGTAATTTATAAGATTTAAAATGAAGTATTTCAAGTTTAAAACGTAGTATTCTATATCTGATTTATGTTCACAAGCATTTAATAGTTTGACACATAATATTAGATATTAGCATAATTTTAAATATGTTACAATCATACAAGTTTTGTATTTTATTTCTTTACTTTAATTTGTTATCTCGCACCAAAAAAAAAAAAGGAAAAGGAAAATGATAGATTATGTAATATTGAATCAATCATGTCTTATATATATATATATATATATATATATATATATATATAATTTATGTACATTAATATATTTAATGTAATTAAAACGTTAATATATTTAATATTTTTAATCTAACACATCATCATTCGCTATAAATTAGCATAGTTTTGAATAGATTATAATAGTACAAGTTTTGTCAACCTAGTAGGGAAAAGAAAAATGAATAATGCAATGAATCAAACGTATCTTATATATGTTCATGTATATATTTTTAATGTGATTAAAACGTTGATACTTTTACTTGATCAAGACGTTAATAAAAATAAATAAATAATATTTGTATTGATGGAAGAATACGGTAATATCATTTCTTGTAAAGAAATCAAAACTTGAAAAGCAATTTTTTCTTGCAATATATAACACAAATTCAATGAATTTGGAAAAGCTTCATACTTTGATTGTTGAAGTGATCCATAATCTTGAAACGTTATGATATTTTGATATTGTGCACCATTCATATCCTATATAAACTCTAAGTGCACTTCCCCAAAATCCAAGTAAAACTCAAAGGAAAAAATTTGGAGAGATGGTTTTCAATAGAATTGTGGAGATGGCAGTTGCAATGATGGCCGTCTCTTCCTCAGCCTCTTCATCAAAGACTTCTGCTTACAAGGCTAAAGAGGCGAAGAGGCTGCTGCTGTTCATGTTATATCACCTTTTTGGTGGTGGATGGGTCAAAAATAGTAGCATTGGTCTTTTTTCTTTTTTTTTTTTGAGAAGAAATATTGTTCTAGATTGAAATGCAAGCATAAATAAAAGCTTCTCTGGTTTTCATTTAGCTCTGTGTGTGTGTGTGTGTTTGTGTTTTTTTTTTCCCTCTTGATTGCTTCTGGTGATAGAGCCGCCTGTAAAAGATCAAATGTCCAAATTTACTTATGTTAAATATTTCTTTCATTCAATTTTATTATTATATTTCACTTGAAAGGAATTGAATTTAGTCAAATTTGAAACTAAAAATAAAATAGCCTTATACTAACTTGTACGATGAATTTTGTGCGACAACAAGAACAGATTTAAGGGGACGGAGGGTGTTGGTCTCTAATTTTTTTTTTTAAATTACTTATTTCTTTTGAAACTCTTGTGGTTTTTAAAAACGATTTGTATAAATTCTATACCCAAACCTTCAATTGCTAGCTCTCCAAGCCAGGGAATAGTGATAAGGAGACTCGCAGTGAACTCATTTCAGCAAGTTCTGCGTGTGGGGAGGAGGAGAAAAGCAAGGGGCAAAGATTTTGAAGAAGATGGTCCTTTCGATCATCCGGATGATGTGAGAGATTATAAAAGCAATAGATAATGCAATGAATCAATTGTACTTTATATATGTTTATGTATATATTTTTAAGTGTAACTAAAATACTTATATTTTTACTTGATCATGACTTTGGCAAAAATAAATAAATATATAAATAATATCTGGATTTATGAAAAGGTATGGTACTACAATTTCTTGCAAAGAAATCAAATCTTGAAAGGCTAAATTTTCCTTGTAATATCTCATATTCAATGAACTTGGAAAAGCTTCACACTTCGATTGTTGAAGTGATCCATAATCTAGAAATTTGATGATATTTTGATTTTCAAAGCCATTCATATCCTATATATAAACCCTAAGTGCACTTCTCCCGAAATATATATATATATATATAAATATATATATATAAAAATTTAATGATAATTTAATTTTCTAAACCATTCATATCCTATATATCAACTCTAAGTGCACGTCTCCCGATATATATATATATATATATATATATATATATATATAAATCGTCTATTGTGACACATGATTGCATCTTGAAGTGACATGTGGCAGCGTTGAATTTAGATGAAGTTTTTTAAAGAAAAAATGGATATTATTTGAATTTATTTGTTATTTGAATTAATTAAATAATTAATTAAATTAATTAATAAAAATATATGTATTAAATATTAATATATTGAATTAAATGAATGCTATCTAAATTCATTTAAAATTTTAATTAATTAAATAATTAACTAAATTAATTAATAAAATATACATGTATTTAATATTAGTACATTTAATTTTAATAATTTAATAACCCGTGCAACTTGCAGAGAATCAAATTAGTACAAATAAAACTCAAAAGAGCAAATTTGGAGAGATGACTTACAATATCATTGTGGAAATAGGTGTTGCAATGATAGCTCTGCTTGTGAAAGATCAAAGTTGCAAATCAACTTAT
>JANUWF010002716.1:0-29537 GCA_026120185.1 Voacanga thouarsii | reverse complement strand
AGAATTGAAAATCAACAGAACAGGGATAAGCTTACTTACTTGAGCAGATATTCTCTCGGATACAAACCACAAAGTACTTTTATCTTTGATACACAATGAACTCACTTTGAAGCTAAGATAAAAGGAGATTTTTGAAAATATTGAGCAATAGTGTTTCTAAAATGAATGTTTCAAAAATCTTATCTGTAATCTTGCTTTAAGGGCTATTTATAGAGCCAAAAAGTGGAGTGCCAACGGTCATAAAAAAACGGCTATAAATTTTTCTGTTTAAACTCATCCGAGTTTTGGACTCGGGTTTTGGATGAAGATGCATCCAAAAGTTAAGTCCAAAATGGCACATCCCTGACAGACAATTTTCAACCCGGTTTACAGGATTTTAGATGAACCTTTTGGATTCAAACTGTACCATGCAAAATTCTGTTAATTCTAAAAGCTTTGAAAATCATTTCCTTTGAAGCTTCATGGTAAAGTCAAATGAATCAAAAGATAAGAAGACTTAGGAATTAATAAATATACTTTTAATAATACTTCCTAGTCTAATATTCTTCATAAAGAGCTTCCTTGATATATAACTCCTCAATTGATCTTCTAATCTTGAAATCAACGTTGAAGGAGTAGCTAACAATTCTTATCTGAAGACTTTAGAAGAATAAAGGTCAAACATGTCCTATCACAATAAATTGACACGTTAGCCCATATCAACGTTTGTCATAAATCAAAACATAAAAGAAAGCCCTTAGGGCTAACAATCTCCCCCTTTTTGAGTGATGACAAACATGACACATTTGATATGTAAATAGAGATAACATGTTGAGCAAAAAAGTGCAAATAATTGTAATAGGTCTCATAGAGATCTTATATATATAAAAAAAAATTGTATACATATCTCAATGATCCTAAAGCATATCATATCTCTATATAAATGTTCAGAGTAATGGAGATAAAATGCTAAAAAGCTCCCCCTAAATATATGCTTATATGACCATTTTGAACATAAGAGGGATGAGAAGAAGTAATGATTTATTCATCCAGAAAGTGTATCCAAAATCGTTTTGGAAGAACGTGTTGTTTTCTGAATATCTTTTGGATAGGGCTTTTGGATGTCCAAAACATTTTTCAAAAACTACTTATAAGAATATTTGTTTTGGATACAAAGTTTCTGAGTCCAAAACTCCCCCTGACTCAATGCACCAAAATTTTTATCACAGAATTTTATTTCAAGGATACAATTATCATTCAGAAATAAAATTGAACAAACTGAGGAATTTTTTTTGAAAAAATTTGTGAACAGTGAATCAGAAATTTTTATCATAGTGATTAATTTGCGCAACTATTCATATAAATGGTTCATGCAGTTATATGGAATTCATATCAAGTTATTATGCAGAACCTATAACATTTTATTTTGGATATCATCATGTAGATCAAATTCATATGCAGTCGTAACACGCAGACTTTACATTTTCTATCAGTCACTGCATACAAACAATTTCATACAGCATATATGCAGACTAGCATAATTCTTTCTTCCTATGAATGCAAACAACATCATGCCGACAGTTATGCAGACCATAATATTTTCACAGACCAACATTCAATAGTTTTACAGCAGTATTTTCGCAGATCAACATTCACAGATCAACATAACATTTTTACAGTAACTCTCCCTTAATATTTACTGTCACAGATCATCAAACAATCCCATAATATTCTTACTGCTCCCAATAATATCACATTTCTATTTCTCCCCCTTTGTCATCAATAAAAAAGAAGCATAGTAAACAGAGATATATTATGCAGTTAATAGACAGCATATAGATAATGGATAGGATAGAGAAATAAACTGAAACAAGTATCAGTAAAAGAAATGCAAATGACTGAGAATAAATTGTTCAACTGTTGCAGAAAGTAAGTTGTTCATCAGCCCATATTGTTCAACTATGCAATATCGATTGTCTCAGACTTGGATCCAGCACCCCTCTTTGAAAACTGACCAGCAATCCTATTGGATTTCCTCTTCACAACAACATGTTTCTACCTTTTTCCTGAGGGTTTAGGCTTGGGAGACGGAGGAGGAGTTGCTGTCTTCTGAACGGGAGAAGGCTGTGGAGATGGTGCAGGAGAGGGTTCAGGAGAAGGAATCTCGCAGGCAGTTCAGCCTCGTCCTCGGAAGAGTTGTCATCTTTGGCATGAGCAGATTGAGAGGCAGAAGGCTTAGCAGAATTTTCAATGACAGAAATTCTGTTCCCTAAGATTTTGATTTCTAAGCTAAGAGAATCTAATTTCTCTGCAAAAGAACTGATTGCACTCAGAATATTCTCAGATAGAATCAGGAACAGTTCCTTCCGAATCAATTTTTCTTTTAAGTCCGGACTTCCCTTCTTCCTTTATCTTTATCAACTTTTCTTTCTCTTTTCCAGTAGATTCTCTCAACAATTTCCATGAATTTCCCTCCCTTACATACACCATCTTTTCAAAGGAGTCATAGCTGTAAACATTCGTTTTTTAGGGATCACAAGTAACAGAATTTAAATCAATATTGAAAAATCTGAAGACTTTGGTCAATAAATTTCCAAACGGAAGAGCCTTGCTAGAAGTATTTCTAGACTGCAACATTAACTTTGTTGCCAGAAATCCAAAGTTAATTTGTCTCCCCTCAGCTAAGGCAAGCATGACCACCATTTGAAG
This sequence comes from Voacanga thouarsii, assembly GCA_026120185.1. NCBI lineage: Eukaryota > Viridiplantae > Streptophyta > Magnoliopsida > Gentianales > Apocynaceae > Voacanga > Voacanga thouarsii. The sequence continues at coordinate 26,849 of JANUWF010002716.1, read as the reverse complement.
TATGCTAATGGAGGTCTTGTGACCGGAACTGGGTACAACAATGGTAGAAACCATATGATGAAGGATTCTACCCAATCCATTCAACTATTTTGAACTGCGATTTCCAGAGTTTTCAAAGCTTTTTTTACCAGTAAACATCTTCTCAAAATTTTTCAGATTGAAAATTTCATTTCCATCAGGAAATTTATTCAACTCAAAGTATTGAAACCCAGCATCACGAACATCACATATCCTATTCAGCATTCTATGGTCGAATTCAAAATCTTTTCCTTTCACCCTTGTTACATACCATCTAATCATGAATCCTCCCTCTGTTTCTTCCAGTTTACCCTTTCTCAAATTTGCATAAAATTCCCAGACTAAAGAAGTGTAGATTTTCTCATCAACTGATAGCAAACTTCCCTACCCGACATGATTAAACATATCTAGAATATTTGATAAGTTCAGAAAAGCAGAGTGGTTCACTCGATAACCAGAAATGATAGTTCGATTTCTAGAGACCCAGTCATTGTATTCAGATTCACATTTTGAGTCGAGAAATCGGGGTACCCAATTTGCAGAACTCAGTTGTTCGGAGGATGATTCAGACGAATCATAGTGAGAAGTTGAGAAGTGAGGCTGAGGAGAAGCTTCTTTAGCTTTGCCCTTTGATGAACCCGAAACCTTTTTCTTTAACATCGGAGAGGACTTTTGCTCTTTCTTCTGTTTTGGAATGGTAGATTTAGTTTTTGCCATTGAAAGATTCAATCTTTTTTTAGGGCTTTTTGAGTTTTCAGAGAAAAAGAACACGGAGGAACTATTTTGGAAGAAGAACAGATTTAAGGGTTTGAATGAGAGAAAACCAGAAAGCTTTGAATGTCTAGGATAGTGCAAGAACAAAGTTCCTTGGAAACATATGTTTTTCTGAGGAGTTTTGAAAAACGTGCAAACCATTTTTTTTTTTTAAACACAAAATTTGGAATAAAAGAATATCAAGCATTAATTTTGGAACAAGACCAGGTCCGAAATCATTGTCCAAAAGAGTGTTTTCCCTGAAATGCATTTTTGATGTAGGAATTGGATTCTAGTACAGCGTCCAAAACAAGAACAGAGTATTTTGGATGTAGAGTTTTGTTTCCAAAACCTTTTTCTTCACAATTCCTGCACAAGAAGAACTTTGTACAAAAGGGTTAGTTATCAAATTCTTGTAATGCCCAAACCTCTTCTCAAGTTGTTGAATTTGTCCTCAGCTAGAGGTTTAGTGAAGATATCTGCAAGTTGTTCATCCGTTGAGACATATTCAACACACACATCTCCTTTGAGTACATGGTCTCGGATGAAGTGATGTTTAACTTCAATGTGCTTCATTCTCGAATGCTGCACTGGATTTTTTGTTAGATTGATAGCACTTGTATTATCACACATTATAGGTACACAATTAAAATTTAGATTGAAATCTTGCAAGGTATTCTTCATCCATAAGATTTGAGCACAACAACTTCCTGCAACAATATATTCAGCCTCAGTGGTGGATAATGATACGCAAGCTTGTTTTTTACTGTGCCATGATACCAGTGAGTGTCCAAGAAATTGACAATGGCCACTAGTACTTTTTCTTTCAACTTTACACCCTGCATAATCTGCATCAGTATATCCTATAAGATCAAAAGTGTTAGTACGTGGATACCATAATCCATAATCATGTGTCCCAATAAGATATCGAAGTATGCCTTTAACTGCACTCAAATGAGATTCCTTTGGACAAGATTGAAATCGAGCACAAAGACATACTAAAAACATGATATCTGGTCGACTAGCAGTAAGATATAGTAGACTTCCAATCATACCTCTATATTTTTGTTCATCTACCTTCTTACCCTTTTCATCTTGGTCAAGTTTTATGGATGTACTCATGGGTGTACTGATTTCTTTTGCTTCATTCATTCCAAACCTTTTGAGCAACTCTTTGGCATACTTTGCTTGGTTAATGAAGATTCCATCTTTAGTTTGTTTAATTTGTAGTCCGAGAAAGAAGTTCAATTCTCCCATCATACTCATTTCAAATTCTTGCTGCATAGTCTTAGCAAACATCTTGCACAAAGAGTCATTAATAGTGCCAAAAATAATATCATCAACATAGATTTGGACAATTAGTAAGTTATTAGAATAATCAGATTTGATGAACAAGGTTTTATCAATTAAGCCTCGAGAAAATCCTTTTGAGATTAGAAAACCACTAAGCCTTTTATACCAAGCTCTTGGAGCTTGCTTTAACCCATAAAGAGCTTTAGATAGTTTGAAAACATGATTTGGAAAGAGCTCATGAGTAAAACCAGGTGGCTGCTCAACGTACACTTCTTCTTCAATAAAATCATTTAGGAAAGCACTTTTGACATCCATTTGATATAGCATAAAGTTTTTAAAAGATGCAAAGGCAAGTAACATTCGAATAGATTCTAGTCTAGCAACAGGAGCAAATGTTTCATCATAGTCAATGCCTTCCTCTTGATTAAATCCTTGAGCTACTAATCTAGTTTTGTTTCTAATTATAGTCCCATTTTCATCAAGTTTATTTCTAAAAACCCATTTTGTTCCAATAACAGGATGATCATGCGGTTTAGGAACAAGTTTCCAAACCTGATTTCTTTCGAATTGATTTAACTCTTCTTGCATGACAATAATCCAAAATTCATCATGTAATGCAATATCAATGCTGTTAGGTTCAATATTTGAAAGAAGAGCAAAGTTGTCGATAAAATACCGTTGAGTTTTAACTCCTTGGTTTGGATCTCCAATAATTTGCTCCTTTAGATGGCCTGATTTGTATTTCCAATCTTTCAACAATTGATGATTTTTAGAATCTTCAGTTTGTTCTTGTTCATTCTGCAATTCTTCAATCTCCTCTTCTTTTGCATGAGTATCTAATGTTGGAGCTTTCACTTGATCTAACTTAACTTCATTTGAATTTCCCACATCATCATCATCTCTTTTTGAAGTATAAATGTTAGATTCATCAAATACAACATGCACAGATTCTTCCACACAAAGTGTTCTTTTATTGTATACTCTATAAGCTTTCTTGTTGGAAGAATATCCAAGAAATATAGCCTCATCCGACTTGCTATCAAATTTTCCAAGATTATCTCTTGTATTTAGAACAAAACATTTGCATCCAAAAACTTTAAAATAGGAGATAGATGGAATTTTGTCAAACATAAGTTCAAAAGGAGTTTTTCTTAAAAATGGTCTTAACATAACTCGGTTTATTGTATAGCATGCTGTGTTAACAGCTTCCGCCCAAAAGTATTTTGGAAGAACATTTTCACAAAGCATTGATCTAGCCATTTTTTGCAAGGTCCGATTTTTTCTTTCAACAACACCATTCTGTTGAGGAGTTTTAGCAGCTGAAAAATTATGAAAGACTCCATTTTCATCACAGAAGTGAGTAAATTCACTGTTACAAAATTCTTTTCCATTGTCACTTCTAATAGAGACCAATTTGCATCCAATCGAGTTTTGGACGCGCTTAATCAGTTTTGAAAATTCAGTAAAGGCTTCATCTTTTTGTCCAAGAAATAATGTCCAGGTAAATCTAGAAAAATCATCAACAATTACATATGCATATTTTTTACCACCAAGACTAGCAGTCCTCATAGGTCCAAATAAATCCATATGAACTAATTCAAGAGGTTTTGAAGTAGAGATCATTTTCTTTGGTTTAAAAGAAGTTTTGATTTGCTTCCCAAATTGACATGCATCACAAATTTTATTTTTATCAAATTTCATTTTTGGCAATCCTCTAACAAGCTCTTTTGAGGACAGTTTATTTAACAAATCAAAGGATACATGACCTAATCTTCTATGCCAAAGATAACCATCATTGTCATGAACGGATAGGCATCTAACTCCACTAGCTACAAGGTCATTAAGATAAAACACATATACATTTCCCATGCGTTTGGCAGTAAAGATGGTTTCAAGATTTCTACTATCAAGGATAGAGCAAGAATCTTTTTCAAAAATAACTTTGCAACCATTGTCACAAAGTTGACTAATGCTGAGCAGGTTATATTTTAAATCATCAATAAGTAAGACTTGCTTTATAAATGTTAAGGAACCTTTACCAATATTACCAATGCCGAGAATCTTCCCTTTCTTCTTGTCTCCAAATGTAACAAATCCTTCATTTGTTGACTGAATATCTTCTAACAAAGCTTCATTTCCAGTCATATGTCTTGAACAACCACTGTTCAAGAACCACTTGGTAAAGCTTAAAGACCGTGCCTATACATAAGAAGAAGAGATGATTTTTGGTACCCACACTTTCTTGGGTCCATGAAGGTTAGTAACATTTTCTTTGATTTTCCAGAAAGTCGCTCCACCGGATTCCACTTTTCTTTTAACAAGACATCTTGAAACAATATGTCCAGGTTTTTTACAATACGTGCATGCCTTGTATGTGCTGTGAGAAGAAGTAGGTTTAGCATACTGAAACTTGTTCATTTTGTAGTTATTCTCATGCTCATGTCCTAACCCACTTTGATTTCCCGTTAAACTAAATCTGGGCTTGCAAATTTTGTCTTTATCCTCATGTTTATATTCTAAGCCACTTCGATTTCCAGCATAAACAAATCTGGGCATGCAAGTTTTGTCATTATCCTCATGGTTATATCCTAAGCCACTTCGATTTCCAGCATAGACAAATCTAGGCATGCAAGTTTTGTCATTATCCTCATGGTTATATCCTAACCCACTTCGATTACCAACATGATGTTGAGTTCCGAGAAGTTTTTCCAGATTGCTTTTACCATTTGTAAATTTTTCAATGCAATTGGTAAGATCATTTACTCTAATTTTCATATCATTGAAGGTGCTAACCATGCATTCAAAAGTTTGAATTTTATCACACAAGTTTCTATTTTCCAGAGATGCATGATGCAATGTTGTCATGATTACATCTTTTTCAATTGTAGCACATATATGTATTTCAAAAGACATTTTGTCGTAATCCAACAAGGCTTCATTTTCTTTTATCAGGCAATTAACCTTCAACTTTAAATCTTTATTTTTTTTGGACAGTTTTTTAATTCATAAAACATATCACATAGCAACTCATTAGAATATACATGCTTCTCAGTCGTGGATGTATGCGAATTAGACATGCATTCTGATGTTGAAAAGTTTACCTCATTTTCCAAAGCCATGAAGCAAATGTTGGCAGTTTCTTCCTCAGATTCCCCATCTTCAGATTCTTCATTTAAATCCCAAGCTCCCATCAATCCTTTATCTTTATTGATCTTTAGTTCTTTCTTTTTCTTAGACATTTTTCCTTCCTTGCCTTTTGCGACCAGATAGTCTGCAATGAAGTGATTTGTGCTTTTACATTCAAAGCATTGAGGTTTCAAGCCGGAGGTTTGTCCTTTCTTTCTTATAAGCTTCCTTCCTTATTTGTAGTTTCCTCTGAACATCCTTCTGAATTTCTTTGCTATCATTGCTAAGTCATCACTGTCCATTTCCATGCCTTCACTGCTTTCCGAAGAGCTTGTTTCTCCATCTTTACTATCAGCCTTTAGAGCAATTCCTTTTCTGCCTCTATCATGATCATCAGATTCATGAAACCTTTTAAGCTTCATCTCATGAGTTAAAAGAGATCCGATCAACTCTTCAGTAGGTAAGGATTTCAAATCCTTGGATTCTTCTACAGCAAGAGTTTTAGGCTGGTAGTTTTTTGGTAAAGCATCAAGAATTTTCCGATTTTGTTCCCCAAGGGAATAAACCTTTCCGTAAGCTTTCAGACCATTTGAGATATTAGTAAATCTTGTGAACATGTCAGTGATGGTTTCATTTGGCTTTATAGTAAATAATTCATAATCATGAATAAGAAGCCCTAGTTTTGATTCTTTGACTTGATTAGTCCCCTCATGGGTGACTTCTACCAATCTCCACATATCATGGCCTGAATCACAACCACTAACATGGTTGTATTCAGTTGCATCTAGTGCACAACACAAAATGTTCATAGCTTGAAAATTTAGAGTCATTTTCTCATTGTCTTCCACACTATACTCATCATTCTATTTAGGTGTTTTTATGCCATTAATCATCTTTGATGGAATAAAAGGACCATTTTCTATTAAACTCCATAACTCGAAGTTAATAGAGCACACATAAATTTTTATTCTGTTTTTCCAGAAAGTATAGTTTCTTCCATTAAACAAATGTGGACGATTTGTTGAAGAACCTTCAACATATGGAAGAGAAGATGAGTTTGCCATTAAGATCTTTTCTACAAGGCTGTTAAACCAAGAGTATGTAGACCTTTCTCTGATACCAAATGAAAAACCTTAGAGGAGGGGGTGAATAAGGTTTTTGGCAAGCAAAAACAATTTTTCCGAAGAGTCTAAAATGCTGAACAAGGATGATCACCAAGATACTTTGACTGACTTTATAGATACATAGAAAGCTATCCAAGCACTTGTAGATGTGTATTTAGATTTAGATAGTGAAAGATAATAAAAAATCAGTACATGAACCACTGAAATAAAATGAGACAAGAGATGTATAGTGTTTGGATTAACAATAATCTACGTCCACTACCTTAAGCCTCACACTTAAGGATTTTCAACCCTATTTCATTAACCTCACTTAACGAAACATTCACATACAAGAGAGGATCACCACTCTAGGTTTTACACAACCTCCCAAGCACATCAAGGCTCACCCCTATGGGTTTTACTCCGCAACATTGAACATTCATACAACAAGGATCACCCCTATGAGTTTTACCATACAACCTTGAACATACACACAACAAGGATCACCCCTATGGGTTTTACCACACAACCTTGAATATACACACAACAAGGATCACCCCTATGGGTTTTACCACACAACCTTGAACATACACACAACAGAGAATTGAAAATCAACAGAACAGAGATAAGCCCACTTACTTGAGCAGATATTCTCTCGGATACAAACCACAAAGTACTTTTATATTTGATACACAATGAACTCACTTTGAAGCTAAGATAAAAGGAGATTTTTGAAAATATTGAGCAATAGTGTTTCTAAAATGAATGTTTCAAAAATCTTATCTGTAATCTTGCTTTAAGGGCTATTTATAGAGTCAAAAAATGGAGTGCCAACGGTCATGAAAAAACGTCTATATATTTTTCTGTTTAAACTCATCCGAGTTTTGGACGTGGGTTTTGGACGAAGATGCATCCAAAAGTTAAGTCCAAAATGGCACATCCTTGACAGACAATTTTCAACCCGATTTACAGGATTTTGGATGAACCTTTCGGATTTAAACTGTACCATCTAAAATTCTGTGAATTCTAAAAGCTTTGAAAATCATCTCCTTTGAAGCTTCAAGGTAAAGTCAAATGAATCAAAAGATAAGAAGACTTAGGAATTTATAAATATACTTTTAATAATACTTCCTAGTCTAATATTCTTCATAAAGAGCTTCCTTGATATATAACTCCTCAATTGATCTTCTAATCTTGAAATCAGCGTTGAAGGAGTTGCCAACAATTCTTATCTGAAGACTGTAGAAGAATAAAGGTCAAACATATCCTATCACAATAAATTGACACGTTAGCCCATATCAACGTTTGTCATAAATCAAAACATAAAAGAAAGCCCTTAGGGCAAACAAATCTAACTAGAAGAATATTTTGAAGAAATTTCTAGGCTTGTAGAAGCCTTGATGCTATCACTTAGGAGGAGGAAGATGAAGAAAATCTAATTCTTGGATATTTAGGAAAGCATCCTGAGGGTATTTTTAGTCTCCAAACCTTTAATGCTTAGGGAAATTTTGGAGAATTTTAATCCCTATTTCTTCTCCTTTGTGCCGCCACTTTTTGCCACCCTAGGATTGTGAAAAATTAATTAATGCAAGCCTTTTGTTAGTTAAAACATAGAGCAAATAGGATTTTCCCTTAAAATCTTCTTTCCTCTTGTAAATTCCTTGACCTAATATAATTCTTCTATGAAATCCAAGCTAAATCAGATTTTTGGAACCCTTAACACCATAGCAGCCATCCCACACTCTCTCCCTCCTTTAGCACATGAAAATCCTCCCTCTTGTGCCAAAACTAACTGTATCATTGCTTATGGAAAAAATTATCCACAAATTCACACACTTGGAGCATCATTCTTGGATAGATTGCTTGAGGTTCTTTGGAGAATTTGGTGCTTGGAGACATGATCTTGCCTCCCTAAGGTTGTTCGAACTGGGTGAAACAAGAGGTAAGGATCTAGAGCTTTTCTTTTCCTTAATTCTTTTCTTTTCTAGAGCTTTTCTTGGATTTAGTGCTGCCACCTTAGAGAAATAGTAGGTTTTAAGGCTTCAAGAATTTTTAGCAGGTACTTGTTGATTTAAAAATTCATGTTTATCACCTATACTTGTTGGGATATTGAAAAAGAAGCCTTCCTTCAAAGGATTTTTGCATAAGAAAATGCCATTTCTCTTGAATTGTTATATTTATAAAAGTTGAAATTTTTCTAAGGAAAAGATAATTTCTAGATATGTTCTGGAATGATCTAGAAGTGTTTAATGCTAGGATTGTTGTCTTCGACTTAAATCCATTCTATGTTGGTGTTTTCTTGAGTTAATAAGTCTAAGGTAATGATTTTTTGAAAGATAGAATAAATATTATGCTTGCTGGAATTTCTGAAAATATGTGCTAGATGCTTGTTTTGGTTCAAAATAAATTAGCAATGCAATTTATTATTGTAAGGCCATTTGATATTGGTTGCTAGACATGCAAGAGATGTTATTTATGTTAATAATTAAGCATGAAAACCCTGGGTTTAATCCCAGTAAATTTTTGAAAAGAGAGGAAGCAAAAACAAAGTCTATCAGTTTAGCTGTAGGTTCAGATTTTGGCTACTAATGTGGTGTGAAAAATTCCGAATTTGAACATGGTCAAAACATAGAAAACGTAGCTCTATGTGTGCACTTGTTAACTGGAAAATTTCAGAATTTTTGGAAGTGGGATGTAAAAGTTAAAAAGTTTGATTTAACGCTGGTCTAATCTTGGCAGAGAGCTACAGAAAAGGAAAAAAATTTTCTGAGCATGATTTAAACCTGATTTTTGCGAATGGCCAGAGGTATTCTGTTCTATATGTATTAAGGTTTATCTCTACAAAATTTGAGGTCAATCCAGTATGTTTTTATATGTATTATATGCTTGAAAAAACGGGGATAACTTGCTGGAAATTATGAACAGCTTAGGAATCTTAAGGAAACTTTCTAATATTGAGTTATAAACTTCCCTTATGCGCAATGTTAGTGTGTACCGACATTTAGAGATGTACTAAAGGTTTATATACTGATTTATTTGAAGTCATTGCATGCTGTATATCTGTGGGTTTTGTCAAGAACTTGAGATGCTATATGTACGTTATAAATGTGGAGTGTGTTTTCCTAAGGTATTTAGGATTAGGTTGTGACATTCTATTTTTATGACGTTTTCTTAGACTTGGAAGGTTACCAAGGGCAAAGACCTACTCTTTATGGTTAAGAAACTTATTTACTAGACCAAGGTAAGTTTTTGCATTAATCTGTTTATGAAACAATGTAATTTCCAGTAGTCAAATGTTATGTGTTATCAATGGAAACATGGGTTGTTGTAACAAAATGTTTAGCATGGCTGGCTTTCTTACTCGATTTCAACTCATATACTGATTTTTTAAACAAAAGGATCTTTAAAGGACTCACTTAAGTTTTGCACTAAATGAGTTAATCGAGGTTTACCAAGTCATGCTTCTTTTTTATTACCACTTGATGCTAATGAGTTTTCATGATGCAAAATCATTGAGTACTCAATAAGAGTATGCTACTAGTACTAGATTAGGACAACGTGAGTTAGTTTTCTGGTAGGCAGCCACCTTCAGGAGATAAACTCATTCTTGATTAGGTGACAGTGTTAGTGAGTCAGGTCGGTCCGAACTAGAAAAACAGTAGCAAGTGGGACTATACTTCTTTGGAATGGACAATCGGTATGTTACAGGGGCTTGGGAGATAGAGGAGTATCTTACTCAGTGGGCCGATCACCCATTCACTGTGATGCAGGATTTTATGACTCGGTGTTATAATGCAAGGTTTCATAATCTACCTTTATGAGTGGTCGATTTCCTTGAAATGAAGTTTATTTATTGAGAACGCAAATTAAAAATACCAATCTTGTATTTAAACTATTGATTATAACTAAAATTGTGCATTTGGTTTTTCAAACTATATAGCACGAAATCATTTCAAATGAACACCTTGTAATGAGTTCAATTGACAAGGTTGGATTGCTATAGATCAAGATTTTATATATTATTTTCCAAATGAATTTGTTTAGAGATTATGATCTTTTATTTTGTTTTTTTTAGTATAAGTTTTAAACGGTTGTAATTTGTGAGTTTATTTGAGGTATTGGTTTAGTTGAGTTTATTAACTTTCCTCGTTATAAAGACCCCTTATCCTTTCGATGGGGCAACATCCCCGCCCTTTTTTGCGAAATGTAAGTAGCAAGGTGTTACATTGCTTGTGCATTGTGTTGCAGTAGATGGCAATGAAAACTTAGCTGAAAGGCTAGTGGTCTTGTTAGTTGCATAAGGAGTGTCATGATCAGAATTTCTAGAGGAAATATATATGATGCGATTGGATGAGATTAAGGGGATATTGATATTGATATTGATTCAAAGTGACAAAATTTGAAGCAGTAAAAATTTCCAGCAAAACTTGAAACATTAGAAGAATCAACTCGTGCATTGTCAATTGGCATAAAATCTTGCCATTTCATTCATGTTCATTACTGCATTATCTTGGAAAAAATTTCCAGAATTAGCTTAATTAAAATTCCCATTTGAAAATCTCTTTTTGGGCTATATATACCCAAGAGGATAAGATTTTTTTTTTTTTTTGGTAGCATTTATCGACAGTATGCCCTTACAGTCCACAGAAACTGCAGTATAATATTTTTGCTTGAAAATAGAATTTTCCCACATTGAAAGTATTGAAGGAAGTGTTGACAAAATTTCCCAAATCCATCCCCCATCATTTGCTCCATTCACTATAACTCACTAAGTGTCCCTCCATTCTCTCTCTATTTTTTTCTCTTTTTAAAATAAAAAAATATTATTTTACGAATACATTAAAAATAAATTATTTTTGTAATTATGTATCTCTTGATGTCATATACATACGTTAAATTGTAGAGTTAATAGGGGAAGGCTTGATGACATGTGCTAGGGGAAGGCGGAAGACCAAGGATGTACTTGTGTTCCGGCTTGATGACATGTCATGTCCACTATGTAAGTCATATCCCGAAACGACCAACCATTTATTCTTCAGGTGCTCCATTTCTGCTACTGTTTGGAGGGAAATTAAAAGGTGGCTAGGATTACCACAAACAATGAATACGTCCACTACGTGCCTTAAGTGGTACAAGCATGCCAATCGTGGTTCTTCGTGGTTAGCTAAGGCAAAGGCTACTGCTATGGCAGCCACATTCTACTACATCTGGAAGGCTCGTAACAAGGTTGTTTTTGAGGGGGATGTTTTCCAGGCATTGGATATTGTCAAAAGGATTAAAACACATGTGTACACTGTTATTTTTACTTTGTACCCTAATGTTTTGACTAGTTTTGAGAATTGCAGTCATATCCGCTAGTTATTAGTGTCCTTGACTATGGACTAGTGAGCAACCATGTAAATATCTTTTGATCAATATTAATCATTTTACATTTTGATCAAAAAATAGGAAAATAATAAGAACAACAAGAACAATAATTTTACTTAGAAAAGAAAAAATAAAGAGAAGGAAGGGACACTTGAAGAGTTACTGAGAATGAGAGAGAGTGTGGGAAAAAGAATTTGGAGGAGAGGATCTGTGACCTTTTCGCAACCCCAAGTTTTTTGTTTCGCATCCAGTTATATTCCAATTGGCTCTCAAACTTAACGACAGGAGCAAAAGCCTAATATATAGTAGGAAATGGATGCACTAGTACCACTCGAGATTCAACGACATGTTTCTATGTTATATTACCTACTCTATCTTATGTATTAGGACCTATTTAATTACTCAATTAAACATTTAAAATTAAATAAATAAGAACTTTTTTCATTAAACGTGTTTGATAACAGTTAATATTAAGTACTTAACTAATTAAGTGCGTTTAATAATAGATTTTTGTTATTACTAATTGATTAATACATATTAAAATCCTGCTATAGATTTTGAGCGAATTAAAAGTTACTTAAGTCCGAAGTCTAAATATATTAAATGCTCAACTAATTCTTAATATTCTTTTGTATTTAATCTAAATTTTAATAAAAATTTAGTACAAAATTAAATTATAATGAATTCAAATTTCAAATTCAGACTTCAAATTTAAGATTCAACATCGTGTTGCAGAACATTTGCATGTTATATTATCTAAACTATTCTATCTATTAAAATGCAGGGCAAAGATCCCTGCATGTGAATCACCATAAATATATATGTAGACGAAAAATTTCAAGTTTGCAAATAAGACAAGAAAAATCTAAAAAAATATAAAATATTTAGTAAATATGAGAAGTGGTTACAAATCTTCGAAGATGATCCAAAATTGCCAAATGAGTCATCCGATTCTTTTCTTTTTGAAAAATGTCGATTTGAGTGCTAAAGAATTTGATCTCAGATCGAATGGAATTTGATGATGAACACTTGATTGCCAAGCTTTTGAGTCTTGTTTGATACAAACAAGATGAACGCCTTGAAATTTGATGAATATTCTGAATCTTGAATTTGTTGAAGCTTGATCTTGAAATTTGAAGCTTGAACTTGAATGTTGTTGAAGTTTTGTTGAAGCCTGAGCTTGAATGTGTTGACATATGCACACACACACACACACACACACACACACACACACTACATATATATGACATTTACTTTTGTATACATATTTCAAATATAAAGTTAAGCACAACAATAAATTTAATAACAGTTATTATCTCTTATAATATATTCATAATTTAGGTGTATAATTTTTCTCCAAGAAAAACATAAGTATAGTTTATATTTAATAACATTCATAATATTTTATAATTTATTCATTGCGTACGTATGTAATTTTTTTTCCAAGAAATACTTAAGGATAGTTATATTTAGACGAAGAAAATAAAAGAACAAATAAAAATTCATAAAATTCTATACTATATATATATATATATATATATATATATATATATAATGACATTTACTTTTGTAAAAGAAAGAAAATGAAATGCTTAAGTATGGTGCTTAAAGGGCAAAGCAAAAATTTTCCTCCAATATAATATTGCACCAAATTTGTTTATTTTTCGCTTTCTTTTCCCAAATAATATTCTGGTTCAAAAGCATCCAAAGCCCCTTGTTTGCAACTCCTCGGAAGCCCATTTTCTACAACCCATCGAAAGCCCTTTTTTGCAACTCCCAGTGTAATTGATTTTCTTCTTTTTTTTTCCCGATCACAATTGTTGTTGTTCTTCCTTTGGGCAACTGATGTCTTCTCGAATGGCATTCAAGGTTTGTTCTTTTTGCATCAATTTTGTTTCTAATTGTGTCAACTTTTGAGTGGGGTCTGTGTTTCGATTCCTTGTTGTTCTTTCAACCGCTCTTGAGTCGTACTTATGATGAATATTGTGGATTTTTAGTTGTCAATTGTTTTATGAAGTTCCAGTGATTAATTATCCTTTTCCTTATTTTATTTTTCAAATTAAGAACAGATCTAGGTACGAAGCATGCTGGATGAATAAGCTGAATTGAACCAAAAATTTTTCTTTTCTCTCCATATTTTTGCACTTTCTTTGTTTATATTATGCCAATTCTGGTGATTTTAGTTCTTCAGATGTCTATGGCTTTCGTTATTCAACATGGGAAATTTTGGCTGCATCCTAATTATCAGCCAAAAGATGGCATTTAGTTTTCAATGAATCTAAAAGGGTACTTGTTTTTTACTTCTTTTGGGCGTATTGTAATTTGGTATTTTTCTCTTAGGTTGTGTATGTGTGTTTTCAGCAAAACTGCTCTTTTTTTTTCCCACTAAGCTTACTTGCATGCTGCTAAAAAGACTTTTGTGACACATAATAAACAGCACACAGGAAGGAGTAGGAGCAGCTGACCGGCCAACCTACATCCATGGAAGAAAGCTTTCTTCTTGTAGTGACTTGATGGTTTAAGCTAGATTTCTTTGAGTTCAATATCGAGCAAAGAGACACTACAGGAAAAATCGCGATTTGCGACGAATTTTTTGCGACGGCTTCAATACCGTCGCTAATAGCGACCAATTTGCAACGATTTTCAAACAAGTCGCGAGTTGACCAAACCGTCGCAAAAACCGTCGCAATTTGCGACGGTTTTGAGACGGTTTTGCGACGGCCAAAATACCCGTCGCAATTCGTAGCAAAATCGTCGCTATTTTGCGACGGTATTTATGCCCTCGCAAATTGCGAGGGTTTTGCGACGGCGATTTATTTTAAAAAATTATTTTTTAAAAAAATTTTGAACGTTCATCGCAAAACCCTCGCAATTTGTGAGGATTTTGCGATGGCCAATAAACCCTCTCAATTTGCGAGGGTTTTGCGACGGCAAGTTATTTTTTAAAAAATTTTTTGAATGTCCATCGCAAAACCCTCATAAATTGCGAGGGTTTTGCGACGGGAAATAACCCTCTCAATTTGCGAGGGTTTTGCGACGACAAATTATTTTATAAAAAAATATTTTTAAAATTTTTGAACGTCCATCGCAAAGTCCTCGCAATTTGCGAGGGTTTTACGACGGTAGTTAGCACTCGCAATTTGCGAGGGTTTTGCGACGGTAATTTATTTTTTAAAAAAATATTTTTTAAAAAAAATTTTTGAACGTCCATCGCAAAACCCTCTCAAATTGAGAGGATTTTGCGACGGCAAATAACCCTCTCAATTTGCAAGGGTTTTGTGACGGCGATTTATTTTTAAAAAATATTTTAAAAAAAATTTTTGAACGTCAATCGCAAAACCCTCGCAATTTGCGTGGATTTTACGACGGCCAATAAACCCTCGCAATTTGCGAGGGTTTTGCAATGTGCAAGTTATTTTTTAAAAAAATGTTTTTAAAAAATTTTTTGAACGTCCATCGCAAAACCCTCGCAAATTGCGAGGGTTTTGCGACGACAAATAACCCTCGCAATTTGCGAGGGTTTTGCGACGACAAATTATTTTTTAAAAAAATATTTTAAAAATTTTTGAACGTCAATCGCAAAGTCCTCGCAATTTGTGAGGGTTTTACGACGGTAGTTAGCCCTCACAATTTGCGAGGGTTTTGCGACGGTAATTTATTTTTTTAAAAAATATTTTTTTAAAAAAATTTTTGAACGTCCATCGCAAAACCCTCTCAAATTGCGAGGATTTTGCGACGACAAATAACCCTCTCAATTTGCGAGGGTTTTGCGACGGCGATTTATTTTAAAAAATATTTTTGAAAAAATTTTTGAACGTCCATCGCAATTTGAGAGGATTTTGCGACGGCCAATAAACCCTCGCAAATTGCTAGGGTTTTGCGACGACAAATTATTTTTTAAAAAAATATTTTTAAAATTTTTGAACGTCCATCGTAAAGTCCCCGCCATTTGCGAGGGTTTTACTACGGTAGTTAGCCTTCGCAATTTGTGAGGGTTTTGCGACGGTAATTTATTTTTTAAAAAATATTTTTTAAAAAAATTTTTGAACGTCCATCGCAAAACCCTCGCAAATTGAGAGGATTTTGCGACGGCAAATAACCCTCGCAATTTGAGAGGGTTTTGCGACGACAGATTGTTTTTTTATAAAATATTTTTAAAATTTTTGAACGTCCATCGCAAAGTCCTCGCAAATTGCGAGGTTTTGATGTAATTAGCCTCGCAATTGCGAGGTTTTGCGACGCTATCTATTTTTTAAAAAAATTAAATTGAACGTCCATCGCAAAACCCTCGCAATTTGCGAGGATTTTGCGACGGCAAATAACCCTCGCAATTTGCGAGGGTTTTGCGACGATCGATTATTTTTTTAAAAAATATTTTAAAAATTTTTGAACGTCCGTCGCAAAGGTCTCGCAATTTGCGAGGGTTTTGAGACGGATTTTGGGCCCTCGCAATTTGCGAGGGTTTTGCGACGGTCAATATTTTTAATTAAAAAATAAATAAATGAAAAAATTTATAGAAAATCTCAAAACCCCAATTGTCGCAAATTGCCGCAAATCCGTCACTAATTGCGACTTAATTTGCGAGGGTTTTACAACAAAATAGGGTTTTAATCTTTTTTTTAAATTTTTCTTTATGTGTTTATGTGATGGTGTATTTTGACAAATTTACTGAAATATTTTTAATAACATGTCTCAATTAGTGTATTTTATTATAATTTTGTATATGTAATTATGTCATGTTATACACCTAATGTATTGCATAAGTAAATGTATATAGTTAATTATGTTATGTTATATACTTATTCTAATATATAAGTATATGTATATAATGTATATAAGTATCTCGTTTAGTTTAATATATATATATATATATATATATATATATATATACTATAACATGTAGGTATATATATACATATGTCTAATTTTTTAATCTATCACTTTGATTAAGTAGTGTATAAAGTAAAATATATAAAGAAAAATAATTCAAATACTCGTTATTATTGTTGATATCACTAAAAAATGATGAAATTTATAATGTAGAGATCAATTTGTAATGTTCTTCGTCTCCTACATGTTAATATATATTATACTAATTTAGCTATGTATATACATATGTCCAATTTTTTAATATATCTATTTTGTTAAGTGGTGTATAAAATAAAATATGTAAAGAAAAACAATTCAAATACTGTTATTATTGTTGAGATCACTAAAAAAATAGTGAAAATTATAATGTAGAGATCGATTTGTAATGTTATTCACCTCCAACATATTAATATATATTATACTATATAGTTATATATATACATATATCTAATTTTTTTATCTATTTATTTGATTAAGTGGTGTATAAATTAAAATATATAAAGAAAAATAATTTACATAATAATATTATTATTAGAATCACTAAAAAATAATAAAAATTATAATGTATAGATCGATTTATAATGTTATTCGTATTAATTTATGAGAAATTAGCGAGGGTTTTATTTTTTTCGTCACAAATTGCGACGAAATAGCTAGAAATTTTAAAAAAAACTAAAATTTTCCAAAATTTTTCACTCCCTCCTTTTTTTTTCCCCCTCCTTCTTCCCACATCCTTCTTCCTCCCCTTCCCCTTGCGCCGCCGCCATCTCTCCCCCTCTCCCCGCCGGCGACCTCCCTCAACTCCCCCCATCCCGCGCCCCCTCCCTCAGCTCGCCCCATCCCGCGCCCCCTCCCTCATCCCGCGCCCCCTCCCTCAACTCCCCCCATCCCGCGCCCCCTCCTCCGCAGCCCTCCCTCCCTCAACTCCCCCCATCCCGCGCCCCCACTCCCCGGTGCTCCCACCCCCGCGCCCTCCCACTCCCCGCCCCGCGCCCCCTTCCCTGCAGATCCCCCTCGCCTCCTCGCTCTGCCCCTTCAGCCCGCCCTCAGTGAGCGCCTCCACCGCCATTCCCGTGCTATCGTCGTGTCGTTGTCGAAGCCGATTCATTTGGGTAAGTAGTTAGAATTTATCTCTTGAGCTACTTCATTATCTTATAAACTAAGTCCGTGTTGGGCAGATTTGCATTTCCCCGAAGCTTTGAAATTTGGGTGATTATTTGTGAATGAGCAGAGTTTGAATTGATGTATAAAAGTTGTATTGATGTTGGGGTTGAGTTTGAGGAGATTGGGAGTGACATGATGGTGGTTTGATGTGAGATTGTTGATTTAAATTTGGAATTGTGAACTGGAATTGCTGAATTGTTAGTTGGAATTGTTGTCCTTTTTAAACATTCAATGTGTTTTGATCTATACTTATATGTGATATACTTTGTACAAAGTGCACTCTTTTTACCCTCGTTATAAAAAAATTACTACTTTGATCAAATTATATGGGAACTATGTTTTAGCTATATAAACCCTTATAAATTAATTTGATTGGTTATGATGCCATAATAGGAAGGTTGATATCTCGATTAGTTTAGTAATCTTATTACTTGATTATAATAATATATTAGTGTCTCTAGTGGAAGATTTAACTCTAGTAGAATGCTTTGAAGGCTCTTTTATGTGAGAAATCCGTTTCCTTAGATTATGAAGATGTAGGAGGTGCGTGTTGTTCATATAAATTGCCTTTGTGTTGAATTCAAATGTTGGATTCCCCGTGAGTAATGGGTGATTACCCCTAGTTATCCTTTTATTTTATTTTATTTTTTTGTATAAATGAATGATCTGTCTTTGTTGTTTGCAATTGCATTTTGATTGTATAATTTTGAGGTGGCCCCGTGCCTGGAAAATGTCCAATTACAGGGGAGACTCGTCAAATTTTTTTTCAAAATCGCCGCTATTTATCGTGGAGTAGAATAACTACCCGTGAGTAATGGGTGATTACTCCTCCTGGGTAATGGGTGATTACCCCTAGTTATCCTTTTATTTTATTTTTTTTTGTATAAATGAATGATCTGTCTTTGTTGTTTGCAATTGCATTTTGATTGTATAATTTTGAGGTGGCCCTGTGCCTGGAAAATGTCCAATTACAGGGAGACTCGTCAAAATTTTTTTCAAAATCTGCCGCTACTTATCGTGGAATAGAATAACTACCCTTATCTTGGAGTGTATTATTCGATTGAGCATGAGTATATATCCCATAATAGCATTATTATTAAAAATAATATTGCTAATAAGAATAAGAATAGGACTAATGAAATGAGTAATAATAATAATAATTTCATATATAGGTGGATGTTAATAATAGCAGGAATAATATACGTTATAGAGAGAGTTTAAACAAATATAAACATTGGAATGAAAATAAATAAAATGTTATTATTTAACCATTGGAATGTGTAAAATAAGAATATAATTAGCTTTAATATTATTTAATCTTAATCAAATTCCTCAATTTTCTCATTTATTTCCACATTTATTTTCACTCTTCAAATAATTGTACTTTTCACCTCAATTAAATGTAGAACTTGGTTAAAACGTAGATATTGAAGGTGTAATCGTATCCAAAGATAGCAATTGTAAATTCTATGTTTTGGACCTCTTTTTGTTAGATAATAGAAAGGAAAATGTAATTATACTTCTCTTCCTTTTGTTTAAGGGGTGATTTTAATTATTGAGTTGATTGTTCTTTTCTCTCATTTAGACGTCATGGAGGATCGTAGTTGGATGTATAGAAGGCACGCTTCGTGTGTAAAAGGATCACTATTGAATTTGAGGAAGGGGTTAAGGCTTTTTTGACATTTGCCTTATCAAATGCAATGTCAAGCGTAATTAGATGCCCGTGTGCAAAATGTAAGAATAAAAAGTATCTGGATCCAAAGACAAGTTAAGCTCCACCTGTGGAAGTCCTGGATTTGTGCCTAGGTATTACCGGTGGACATGTCATGGTGAGCCATTCGAGTGTCCCTCAAGTGTGTCTACCTCAATCCCGTAATTTGATTCACATCAAGAAAATCTGTCTCGCGAAATGGTCTTAGACGTAGCAGACCCGACTTTCCCCCGAAGCTCCATCAGCAGACCATTTTGAAGAGCCACCTAATGTGGAGGCACAAAGGTTTTACGATATGTTAAAGGCGGCAGAGACTCCTATATGGGATGGATGCACACAACATTCGCAGCTTTCACTGGCTTCAAGGTTATTAAACATTAAGTCTGAAAATAACCTCTCGCGTAAAGCCTTTAACGATGTTGTGCAATTGATGAAAGAGGTTGTGCCTAGCAAGTAATACGATTCCCGATGATTTCTATCGATGAAAAAATTAGTGGTCGGGTTGGGTTTGCCGGTACAAAAAATAGATGTATGCAATAATGGATGCATGCTTTATCGGAAAGATGACATGAATCGTAGAGAGTGTAAATTTTGTGGCCATCCTCGATATGCACAGAAAAAGGTTGGGAAGAACACAAGTAGAAGGGAAATTTCATTCAAGAAGATGTATTACTTCCCGATAACACCGAGGCTACAAAGATTGTATACTTCCAAAACAACAGCTGAACACATGAGATGGCATGGAGAGAGCAGATCGGAGAAAGGCACCATGAGTCACCCTCGTGATATCGAAGCATGGCAACACTTTGATCGAATGCATCCTGAGTTTGCAAAAGAAGTACGAAATGTCAAACTTGGTTTATGTACAGATGGATTCTCACCATTTGGGATGTCGGGTAAGCAATATTCATCCTGGCCGGTCATTCTCACACCGTATAATCTCCCCCGTGGATGTGTATGAAGGATCCAAGTCATGTTTTTAACAATCATTATCCCGGCCCCAAGAATCCAAAGCACCAGGTGGATGTTTATTTACAACCCTTGATAGACGAATTAACCAAATTGTGGTTTGAAGGTGTCACCACTTATGACATATCGAAGAAACAAAACTTCCAACTACTGAGCGCACTTTTGTGGACTATTAATGATTTTCCCGCATATGGTATGTTGAGTGGCTTGAGCACTCGCTGGGAGACTCGGCTTGTCCATATTGTATGGGCAATACAAAGTCTTTTCATCTACAAAATGGTGGGAAACAATCATGGTTTGACTCGTCACCGTCTGTTTCTACCATCGGATCATCCTTACAGGAGGGATACGAGATCTTTTAGGAATGATAGAGGTTCCGAGACATCACAACTCGTGCAATACCCTACCGGTGAAGAAATCTGGGATAGTTTGTCTAATTATGAAAAAATTACAGAAACATGCAAAGAAATTGGAAGGAGTAATGGCAGGGGAATATCTCATAATTGGGCAAAAAGGAGTATTTTTTGGGATTTGCCGTATTGGCGTACTAATTTGGTCCGACATAATATTGATGTAATGCACAATGAGAAGAATGTATTTGACAATGTCATGAATACAGTTCTTGAGGTAAAGGGTAAATCAAAAGACAATTTAAAGGCTAGACGTGACTTAGAAATTTATTGCCATAGGCCCGAGCTACATGCCTTGAATGTGGGAGGAGGAAAAGTGGCTATACCTAAAGTCATGTTACTCGTTGACATTAGAACAAAAGAAACTTTTGCTTGAATGGTTGAGGGGATTGCAACTCCCGGATGGATACGCTTCAAACATTGGAAGATGTGCTGATTTGAATGAGTTGAAGTTATCCGGTATGAAATCACATGACTCGTCACGTATTCATGGAGAGACTACTTCCAATTGCATTGAAGGAATTTCTTCCTTCTAATGTATGGGGTGTTTTGACGGAGTTGAGTCTTTTTTATCGTGATCTATGCTCTCCTAAGTTGAATGTAGCTCATATGGCCAAATTGGAGTCCGACATTCCTTTATTGTTATGTAAGTTGGAGAAGATATTTCCACCCGCATTCTTTGATGTAATGGAACACCTATTAATTCATTTGCCTTACGAAGCAAGAGTTTGTGGCCCTGTTCAATATAGGTGGATGTACCCGTTTGAACGGTAATCGAATCATTCAATCTAATTCTTTTCATAGCAGTGTACGATATAAGCGTGTGTGACTAAAGTCGAATTTTTTTTTAAATGACAAGTATTTGCATCAATTGAAAATCAAGGTGAAAAATAAAGCTAGAGTTGAAGGGTCAATCTGCAATGCTTATCTAGTTGAGGAAGCATCCACTTTCTTCTCTTATTATTTTGAGCCACATGTACAAACAAAACGTACAATTCTGCGCGTAATGAAGAGGGAGAACGATTAGAGAGGGTGCAAGAACTCGGGTCATCAATCCGCAATGTTCAAGGACGGGTGATAGGACGAATTCGAACTCTGGTTCCTTACTTCAAGAATTCATTGCAGCAAGAATTTATATGTTGCTTAATTGTGGTGAAGTGCAGCCATACATTGAGTACGAGCTACTACTTCATACATTTTATACGATAAACGATACCTCATAATGATTTTGACTCATTCAATCTAATTCTAATGCATTACGAGGCATTCACGACACACTTACGAAGTCTAGCTCCGACTATATCGTAGATAGAAATCAATAGAAGAATCAGCCTTGAATTTGCGTAATGGTTTAGTGGATATGTAAGTCTCATAAGTTAATAACTTGCATTTGGAACTCCATTGGGGATTCAATGGAGTTTCGTAATGCTATAACTTTCATAATTACGAGGTTAACTTGTCTAATATTTTTTAGGTACAAGATTCAGAAAATATGGTTACAAATGAATGCTTGAGGAACTTTGCTTGGGGTCCGTCAAGGCTAGTGAAATCATATAGTGGGTACATAATTAATGGTTACCGATTTCACACTAATGATTATGCGAAGGGAAAGAAAACAGTTAATAGTGGTGTTTGCGTGAAAGGGATTGGAAATGACGCATCGAGACCTCGATTACTATGGAGTGTTAAATGAGATTATTGAAGTGCAATTTCCTGGTAATCCACAAGAAAGCATTGTTCTTTTTAAATGTCACCGGTTTGATCAAACATTGAATCGTGGTACCAGTGGTACATCCGCAGTATAATCTTGTAGAAATTAACCACAAAAGGAGCTATGCTAACTATGATCCATTTGTTCTAGCTCAACAAGCTATCCAAGTGTATTATGCATCATATCCAGGGAGTAAGAGGCCAAGATCTGATTGGTTGGCAGCTTGCAAAACCAAAGCTCGACATATAATAGATGCACCCGTGGTTGACAGAGCTTATCGTGAAGAAGTAGATGCTATCGACTGAAGTCGAGATATCGTTATTTGTTGATCTTGGTATTCTGACGCATGAGAATGGTATGAGTGAAATGTTGGATGTTCATGATGAGGCTATAACAGCAAGGGAAAATTCTCCTATAAATGAAGAGGAAGAAGATGAATGGGAAACGAATAGCGATACCTCAGTAGATGATGATGAGTCTGTATCGGAGAATGATTCTAGTGAATAGGCCTGATTTCAATTCATTTACAAATAATATAGTTAATGGTGAGGGAATCCTGAAATCTATTGCATCATTACTATCCCATGTCAAATTTTAATTTACAATTTATTTGTTACTTGAATCTACATGCCTTGAATCTTTTAATTTTTATTATTTTAAATTCCATCACATACAATTTTGTTTCACAATTTTGTCTAATTGTCGGAATCTCATCTCCTTCTTTTTTTTGGCAGAATCTTTCGTTTAGACTTGTACAGCTCTGGAGGATTTTTGTTATTCCTTATTATATTCTTTTGTGGTGTAAACAACAAGGTAGTTTATATATTGTATTGTTGCTGTATTGACAGACAATTCACAAGGACAGAGGCATTTATAATTTTTAGCTTGATTTTAACTATATCTAACATTTTAATTGGAACCCCGTGAGTGATGGGTGATCATTCCTCTTGGGTAATGGGTGATTACCCCTAGTTATCTTTTGAATTTTTCTATATTTAAAAGATCTGTCTTTGTTGTTTGTAACAGCTGTTTTGGTTGTCAAATCTTGAGGTGGCCTTGTGCCTCGGGAAATATCCAATTATAGGGGAGACTTTGTCAAATTTTTTTAAAAATTCAATTTACAAATACAATGTTTATTTTGACATATCCATCATTATCATACATATTATTGTATTACTTTAAACTAGCGAATAGATATAACGTTTCAATGTTATTATTCTTCTATCATTTTTATTCACTGGTTATTTACATCCTTCTTTTGGAGTGGGCTTCGTCTTTATTGGTTACTTATTTTTCTTTTTTCATTTCCTTTAGCAATGTCTTCTAATGAAGGATCATTGAGGGAGGGGAGTCGGGAGGGTCGAGAGCCTTATACTCCATCCCCTACTCAGCCTACAAAGGCTTTCAGTGCCTCGTTCATTACATGGCTCTATTGGAGATGAGGGAGTACCATCCCCGGCTTTTCAATCATCCGCCGCTCAGCCTTCGCATTCTGTTGGTTGCAAGTTACGACTCCCGACCTTGGATTGTTCCACTGGGAAACGAGTAAGTAACATATTCATACTTTGTAAGATGTTGATTATTAGTTCAATTATTATTATTATTATTGAGATTAACATAACTATATTGTACATTGTCATTGCACCAAAAATAGGTTCGCTGGCTTGGACAAATGTGTCCGAGAAATTTCAAATATAATACAAGCAAGTACTTCACCGGTTCGTATCCGACATACACGCACGTCCCGATAACCGTGCGAGACTTATGGTTTCAAGAATTTGGGGTAAGCAATTTTTGAGTATTTTTTATCGTTTAAGTACTATGTTATATGTTAATCGTAAATCTTAATCATGATCATGCGTAAATATTTTCGGTGGAGGGAAGAGTATGCTTCGCTAATTTGATCAACTTGGGAAAAGAAGTGTCGGACGCGATTTTCGGACATAATGTCTAGGCCGAGGAAGAGGAATGATTGGGTATGTCCTCATTGGATAGAGGCACAGTATTGGAATGACATTTGCGAGTACTCGGAGATCGTAGAAGTATCGAAGCTCTCATCCACCAACAAAAAGAATCGTGGGAGTAGCCGCACCCATACTCGGAGGGTCTATTTCGTTCACGTAACACGAGGACCGTTTGGTAATTCACCTTCACTTAATTAATTATTAATCTAAATTGTTTTATTACAAATTTATGTAAGATTGTAATAATTACATTTTGTTAACATAAATGTAGCGGGCCAAGGAGTGGAGTTCTTTTAGCTACACGTACATGTTTGAGACATTACATGTCTTTCGTAGCGGGCCACAAAAGGGTCGGCTTTGTCGCTGAGCGATCTCGCCGTACATTGGTACTATATAGATTAAATATGTTGAAATTCTTTATACTCGCGTGGAATTTGTATTTTATTTTGATAATTACTATTGACAATTCTTTTTTTTTTTTTTTTTAGGATGAGGTGCGAAATCTCATACAGTAGCACTCCTCGATCCGAGTCTAGTGACTCGTAGAACTCGTTGTTCCTCTTGATGAAAAAGCCATGTTTGTAAAGGCACAAGGCGGGTTCAAAAGGGGACGAGTTTTTGGGTTAGGCTCGGAGGCGACACATGTTCGAACTAGACTGTCTCAAAGTGGATCGCATGCATCTTCCCCTACACCCGCTTGATATTGGACATCTAGTAGAGCAAAGGGTTCAACAAGCTGAGCGGAGATTCAATCGACAAATAGACTTGTATCGGGACTTCATGAGGCAACAGCTAGCCTACATTTGGTGGTTGGATGGCAGCTATGTCTGACAAGATGGGTATTCCCGCACCATCTATGCCATCCATAGAGGAGATAGAAGCGCGCATTGCGGCCGCTAATGTCGAAGATGAAGATCCAAATGCCGACGATGGATTTGATCCAACCGATGAGCACCCGGCCCACGTAGGGGCTCTCGTTCCCCTCCTCCACCCCCTTCTGCACCGCTTCCTTCATTACTTACATAGACTTGTTATATTTATTTTTATACTCTTTATACACTATTACTTATTTTTGTGAATTATTTTACTTTTTTAGATACTTATTATGTATTTTATATTATATTATATTTTAGTATTTTAATTATATTTATTCGGGCTTATTTTTAATTTTTTATAGTATTTTTTTGGATTATGAACATAGTTTTGGCATTTATTTGTATAGTATTTCGTGGTTGATTTACAGGGAATTAATAATTTAAAATAAATATAATAATAATAAATAAAAAATTATTGCAAAATTCTTGCAAAACCGTCGCAAATTGCGAGGGTTTTGCGAGGGTCCAAACCGCGGTTTGCTTGGCCCTCGCAAAACCCTCGCAATTTGCGACGGTTTTGCGAGGGTCATGACTTGGGGTAAATTCTCCTCTCGCAAAACCCTCGCAAATCTTGGGAGTTAATTCTCCTCTCGCAAAACCCTCGCAATTTGTGAGGGTTTTGCGAGGGCCAACCTACGCCTCGCAAAACCGTCGCAAATTGCGAGTTGGTCCTCGCAAAACCGTCGCAAATTACGATGGTTTTGCGAGGGTCATGACTTGGGGTTAATTCTCCCTTTGCGAGGGTTTTGCGAGGGTCATGACTTGGGAGTTAATTCTCCCTCGCAAAACCCTCGCAATTTGCGTGGGTTTTGCGAGGGCCAACCTTTTGCCCTCGCAAAACCCTCGCAAATTGTGACGGTTTTGCGAGGGTCATGACTTGGGGTTAATTCTCCCTTCGCAAAACCGTCACAATTTGCGAGGGTTCCGAGAGGGCCAATTGGCCTCGCAAAACCCTCGCAAATTGCGACGGTTTTGCGAGGGTCACGACTTGGGAATTAATTCTCCCTCGCAAAACCCTCGCAATTTGCGACGGCTTTGTGAGGGTCATGACTTGGGGTTAATTCTCCCTCGCAAAACCCTCGCAAGTTGCGAGGGTTTTATGAGGGCTACGGCTTGGACCCTCACAAAACCCTCGCAATTTGCGACAGTTTTGCGAGGGTAATGACTTGGGGGTTAATTCTCCCCTCGCAAAACCGTCGCAATTTGCCACGGTTTTTTCGAGGGTCAATGTTTTTCGTCGCAAAACCGTCGCAAAATTTGTTCCTTTGGTGAAGTTTGACCAAAAAATATTCGTCACAAAATCCTCGCAAAACCGTCGTAAATAGCAACGAATTTTTTTTGTCCCTCGCAAAACCGTCACAATTTGCGACGGTTTCCCATGGCCGTCGCAAATTGCGACGGCTAAAACCGTTGCAAAACCGTCGCAGAAACGGTCGGCGACGGTTTTGCGAGGGTTTTTGGCCGTCGCAAATGGCGATTTTTCCTGTTGTGAGACAGCGATAGAAAGAGAAGCTCG